>JAJPUD010000076.1:657681-688543 GCA_023553655.1 Myrmecobius fasciatus | reverse complement strand
AGTTGGGGGGAAAAATTTGTAATGGAAAGCTATGTAAGGGTTATTGTTGAAGAATTACCCACACATATGTTATGCAAATAAAATAAAATTAAAAAAAAAAAAGAATATAAAGTCAGATTTGAAGGCCTGAATAGGAGGGGGAGTCTTTGGGTGATAATCTGGCTGTCAACTCATAGTCAAGAGACCTGGGTTCTTTCAACTCCAAGCCAAATTCTAAAGAAGTTTGGTAGGAGAGGAAATTGTCATTAAGTCCCTCCATTTATTAGCTACTTCTTGGAAATTATAAAGAATACTGTAGGCAAATGTTAGACTCATGGGACAACCCCTCAATGCCCTCCTCTTCAGTAACCTAAACATTCAAGTCAGTAATATATTTAATATTTGCCAACAAGACCAATGGAGCCACCACATTTGGATTCTAATATTTCAGATGTTCTTAAAGAGAAAGTAGAACTGGCACCAAAAGAGAGAAAAAAAATAGGAAAAACAGCTAGAATGGAGCAAGGATATATAGAAAAAAAATCCATGTTGGACACAATATAATTTTGAGTTTTCAGTGATAAAATTGTTAATATAATTGTGACAGAAATTGTTAATGTCAACGTATTATGGACTGCCATTCCCTTAAATGATCCTTGTAAAGTCAGAATTTCAGTAATGTCCTTCCATTCCTACTCTTAAGATATTTACTCTTAAACAAACAATAATTTCTTTCAAAAGAATCACAATAGTGAGACAACATAGCAGCACTCATGGGATGCAGCCAAAGCAGTTCTTAGGGAAAATTGAATCTCTCTCAATGGTTACATAAATAAAACACAGAAAGATCAGTGAATTGGGCATACAACTAAAAAAGCTAGAAAAGGAATAAATGAAAAGTGCCCAGTTAAATACCAAATTAGAAATTCTGAAAATCAAAAGAGAGATTAATAACATTAATAATTAATAATACTCGTGTTATTTATTCTATATAATAAATGTACATTTATTATGCATAATAAATGTACATTTATTATATGTAAAATAAAAATTAATGTTGAATCAATAAATAAAACTAAAAGTTGGTTTTGTGGAAATAAATAAATAAACTTTTGAAAGAAGAAAACCAAATTACCAGTACTGAAAATGAAAAGCGTGAATTCACCACCACTGAAGAAAAAATTAAAGCACTAAATAGCAACATTTTTGCCCAACTATGTACCAATATGTATAACAATCTAAGTGAAAGGGATGAATAAATTGCCAGAAGAGGAAATAAAATACTTAAATAACTTCATTTTATTTTATTTTTTAAAGCTTTTTATTTTCAAAAAATATGCATGGATAATTTTTCAATTGACCCTTGCATAGCCTTTTGTTTCAGATTTTCTCCTCCTTTCTCCAACCCCCTCCCTTAGATGGCAAGCAATCCAATATATGTTATGCATGTTATAATATATGAATAACTTCATTTTTAAAACAGAAATTGAGCAAGCCATCAATGACCTCTCTAAGGAAAAATCTCCAGTCCAAGTTCGCCCCTTTCCCTCTTCAGCCTCTCAAATCTTCTGTTTCCCTTCTCCTTCTTCCTTTCTCTTTCTCCTTCCTTCCCTCTCCTCTTCCCCTCTCCCATCCCTTTCTTCCCATCATTCTCTCTCCTTTCTCCCTTCCCCACCTAGATGATGCAGTGATAGAGACAACCAAGACCATGAAGCCCACCAAGGTGGACAACACAGGGCTATGCCAGGCAGGACATGTTCTTCAAGATGACCATGTATCTGATTGGTGAGCTGACAGCCACCAGTAAAGATGACAAGCTTCTGGAAAATATGAACTGACCAGTTTGAAGTATCTAGAAATGAAAGATATTTCAGTAAACATAAGTAGAGATCCAAAGGAGCTAATCCAATAATATTCAGCCTTATCTGGATGAGATCACTTTAATTGTGAACTAAGTAATAGCTCTCAGGCAAGTCAGCAAGTTGGATGTATATTCAAAGAAACTAGAAGCAAAGTATAAGAATTTAGAGAAGCCATAAAAGAATTCTCTAGACTTCAACTCTGAGAATGTTTCATATGAGTGAGATGGGAACCTATCACATTTCCATGCTTCAGTTCCATAAAAGGCAGTGGTCCTGCTGGTCCAAGGAGAATCACAGTCCCACTTTTGGTTGGATTGTAACTTTGGTCACCCCTTGATATCTTCCCAAACCTGTACCCCCTGGAACTCCACCCTATCTCACTTCATTGTGTGCCTTCAACCAAGGCAGAAATCGGAATCAACCCCCACCAGAGCAGACGGATGAGCTGCTCTAGTTTGTCTTCTCCCTTCTCCCTTCCTTCTTTGACTTTGTTCTGAATGTGCTCCCATCCCCTTTCTAACTTTTCTTGAACTTAAATAATAAATGCCGATTTTATGAGAAAAAGTCTCCAGGATGGATTTACAAGTGAATTCTACCAAATATTTAAAGAACAATTAATTCCAATATTCTATAAACTCTTTAGAAAAGTAGGCAAAGAAGGAGTCCTGCCAAATTCCCTTTACGAAGCAAATATGATGCTGATACCTAAGCCAGTAAGAGCCAAAACAGAGGAAAAAAATTAGAAACCAATTTTCCTAATGAATATTGATACAAAAATTTTAAATGAAGCATTAGCAAAGAGCTCTAGCCATTTATCACCAGGATAATACACTATGACCAAGTGAATTTATACTAGGAATGCAGGACTGGTTCAATAGTAGGAAAACTATCAGTATAATTGATCTCATCAATAACAAAGCTAATTTATCCTTTTTTTTATCCTATTATATTTATCCTCATAGATGCAGAAAAAGCTTTTGACAAAATATGATACCTATGCCTATTAAAAACATTACAGATCACAGGAATAAATGGAATTTTCCTTAAAATTATAAGCAACATCTACTTAAAACCATCAGCAAGCATTATATGTAATGGGGATAAACCAGAAGCATTCTCAATAAGATCAAGGGTGAAACAAGGATGCCCATTATCGCCATTATTATTCAATTTTATGTTAGAAATGTTAGCTAACAATAAGAGAAGGGAAAAAAATCAAAGAAGTTAGAATAGGCAATAGGAAACAAAACTATCACTCTTTGCAGATGTTATGATGGCATACCTACAGAATCCTAGAACATCAATTAAAAAACTTGAAACAATAAATTTGAAACAAATAACAACTTTAGCAAAGTTGTGAGGTATAAAATAAACCCACATAAATTATTAGCATTTTTATATATTATCAACAAAGCCCAGCTGTAAGAGATAGAGAAATTCTATTTAAAATAATTGGAGACAATATAAAATATTTGAGAGTCTACCTGCCAAGACAAACCTAAGAATTATATGAACACAATTACAAAAACACTTTTCACACAAATAAAGTCAGACCTGAACAATTGGAAAAATATCAATTGCTCATAAGTAGGCCATATATATAAATGACCATATAAGTAGGCCATATGAAAATGACAATTCTGCCTAAATTAATCTACTTATTCAATGCCATAACAATCAAATTGTCAAAAATTATTTTATAGAACTAGAAAAAATAATGACAAAATTCATTTGGAAGAACAAAAGGTTAAGAATATCAAGGGAATTAATGAAACAAAAATGCAAAGAAAGATGACCTAGTCATAATAGACCTAAAATTAACCATAAAATAAACAAGAAAGAAGTTAATAAAGTGAGTAGAATTTTAGAAAAGTTAGGTATAATAGATCTGTGGAGAAAATTGAATGGGAATAGAAAGGAATATACCTTTTTCTCAATGGTACATGGCACCTACAAAAAAAATTGACCAAATTTCAGGACATAAAAACCTCACAATCAAATGCAGAAAGGCAAAATACTAAATGAATCCTTTTCATATCATGATGCAATAAAAAATTATGTGAAATAATGGGTCATGCGATCAATTCTGATGGACATGGCTCTCTTCAACAATGAAATGTTTCAAACCACCTCCAATTGTTCACTGAAGAAAGCCATATACACCCAGAGAGAGGGATGTGAAATGTGGACCACAACATAACATTCTCATACTACTTGATTGATGTTTGCTTACATTGTGTTTCCTTTATCTGATATATCTTTTGTGTAGATAAGATTTTTCTTGCACAGCAATGATAAGTTTGGAAATATGTATACATATATTCGATTTGCCAATATTTTAACATACATGTAGTGGATATCCTGCCATCTAGGGGAGGGGTGGGGAGTTGGGGGGAAAAATTTGTAACAGAAAGCTATGTAAAGGTTATTGTTGAAGAATTACCCACACATATGTTATGCAAATAAAATTTAAAAAAAAGAAATAATGGGTCATGGAAATATAAATCAAAAATTAAAAACTAATTAAAATTTAAATTAAAACTAAATCTACGCCTAAAGAACGAACAGGTCAAACAACAAATCATATAAACAATCAAAGATATTTACTCTTGATTAGGTTGAGCTGAATCACACCCTAGGTTCCCTATCCTGAGATCTTGCCTTGTGGGCTTTTGATATCCTTGCCCCTTTCCACTAGAATTCATAGCATGAAAAGTAAAACAGCTAGAATGAAGTGGATTTCCTTGCCCAGATTACCAAGAGCTACTTGGGTCTCATGACCAAAACAATGCATAGAGGCACTTTAAAAACCATAGGTCTGGGGTAGCTAGATGGTGCAGTGGATAGAGCACCAGCCCTGAAGTCAGGAGGACCTGAGTTCAAATTTGCTCTCAGACACTTAACATTCCTAGCTGTGTGACCCTGGGCAAGTCACTTCATCCTAATTGCCTCAGCAAAAAGCAAAAACAAAAATCCTAAAACTTCCTTCTTGGAGCAGCTAGATGGCGCAGTGGATAGAGCACCAGCCCTGAAGTCAGGAGGACCTGAGTTCAAATTTGCTCTCAGACACTTGACATTTCCTAACTGTGTGACCCTGGGCAAGTCATTTAACCCCAATTGCCTCAGCAAAAAAAAGCAAAAAGAAAAAGAAAAGAAGAAGTATAGGTCTCTCAGAAAACCGCAAGAAAGAGAAACCCTGAATATCATAATGCATAAAATGATGTAAGAAAACCTTCCAGAACTTTTTAAGATAGACAACAAAGTGCCAATAGAAAGAATTCATGGACCTCTTGAGGGAAATAAAAAATGTGTGTGTGTGTGTACGTGTGCGTGCACCAAAGCACCTCCTCCTAAAACTATGAAAACTTTTTCATGGGTCTCTTTGTTTGGGAAATCCACTGGAAATCTCCCAAGGTGGCAGGTTTCCTTCCCTATTATCTCAGTTAAAGATGCTTTATAGTTCAACTCTTGGTTTTGATTTATTTCAGGACTTGACATGAGGGATTGACTCATAAGGTGTGTGAAGAAAAGGAAGATGCTAAAGGTATGGAAAAATCATAGACATTATTAATTTTTTTAAAAGGGCAGCAATTATCTACATCTATATGGGAATCTTTATAAAAACTCATCTACACGTGAATAGAAGGCATTCAGAATTAGAGTAAGAAGAGAAGTAGTTTTTTCCAGACAATATTCAGTATTTCTTTAGTTTTTCACAAATATATATATATATATTTGTTCAGTCGTTTTCAGTAGCATCAGACTCTTCATAATCCCATTTGAGATTTTCTTGGCAAAGATACTCAAATGATTTGCCATTTCTTTCTCCAGTTCATTTTACAGACAAGGAAACTGAGGCAAATAAGGTTAAGTGATTTGCCCAAGATCACACAGTTAGTGTCTGAGGCCAGATTTGAATTCAGAAATGTGATTCTTCCCGACTCCAGGACAAGCATTCCATCCTCTATACCCAAAGAAAATACGAAATCTGTATTATTATTTTTTTGCTTATGAAAAAGCATTTGCTTTAGTAAAGCAAAACACTATTGAAAGACTCATTGTCAACAAGATTTCTCCTATGTAAAAATCACAATTATTTAAGATTCTATGAAAGATATATTAATAGAAATAACCCCTTCCAATGACTCCCTGAACATAAGTATTTGTCAAGGTGTAAAAAACAAGGAGATTCACCAAAAGGTATTTGCCACTATTACTGGAGTGTATCCACTGCACAATTAGGTTGAAGAGGGATTCTCTATGAATGATCTGGCTCCTATTTGCCACTGAACCAGTTGCATGAGGTTCCAAAATATTACAAAGTCTCCTAGAAAAGATGTTTGATGACTTGAGAGATTTGGGGCTGACCATTCAAACAAGAAAGAGTAAAGTACATTAATAATGTCTGTCACACAGATTATTGGAAGGCCCACCAACCTATCAAGCTTGCCTACCAATTATGTACATGGCAAACAGAACAAATCAATGGTGAGTTAGATCTAGTATGAAACAGGAGGAGGTTGCCTTCAGGAAATTGCAAAGCTTTTTAAGTTCCAGGCTTTACCTGGAAACAAAGAACCATCTTTTTAATACTAACATTCTACCAGAATTGCTATATTATATTTATAAGACATGAAACACAATCATTTCTAAATAAAATTATCGTATAGAGAAAAATGTAATAGCCCATTATACCCTGTATATATCCATTAAGGAGTTACAAAGAAAGGAAATTTTAAAATATTATCAAGGAAATGTATGATAGAAAGAGGAGCTGAATATAAATATTAAATATCACAGAGCTATTTAACAATAATAGCTAATAATGATAGCTAACATTGAGATACCACTTGTTATGTTCCAGGTACATGCTAAGCACTTTGCAGGCATAATCTCATTTAATTCTCATAACAACCTTTCAAGGTAAATGCTATTATTACTTCTATTTTATAGATGAGGATACTGAAGCAAAGTTAAGTGACTTACCCAGGCTCACACAGTAAGTATCTAAGGCCACATTTGAACTCAGTGCTTTATTCAATGTAATCTATAACTTTCTATTCTTCTCTAATTTTTATGGTGTTATTATTGTAAAGGGAGTTGATTGAATTAATCAGTCCAAAATCACCCCAACCCATTTAAAATAATTAACAAGATATTAAGCCCTCATACCTTTGTCACATGAGAACCTACCTATTGAATCAATCAAAGTAATTTCTAATAAGTATAGGGGAAAATCCCATAATCTATTTAGAAGTAGTGAAAGCCAATGGATGAAATAAAATAGTTGAAGAGATCCATCATGTCCTGTGGCACTTAAAATAATGGCTAGTCTGGAGCTCAAGCATTCTGTTATCTAGCCAGTCCACTGGTGGAAGCAGTTCTAAGAAAGGTTCTAAGAAGAAATCTCTTGAGGGGAGAGAAGGGGAGGATGAAAGGAGAGAGCCCCTATTTCCTCTTCTTCCCATGACCAGAGGATGACCTTGCTAACTTTAAAAATTTAGAAAATTTTGGACTTCCCCTGGGCATTACTAGCAGTGGCCCTCAAATAGCTAACAATGTCTACATCCAGAGCTGAGGATAAACAACACACAGGGAGGAAAAACAGCTTCAGTATTCTGCTAGGAAAATAGTAAAAAAAAAAATTTTATATATATATAAATTGTTTTTACTATTTTCCTTTATATATATACATATATCTGTATATCTGAGTATATGTATATAAGTGTATATATATATACATAAGTATATATATATATATGTCTTGAATAAAGGCAAAGTTGGGGATATTTGCTTTAATTTTAAACCTTTTTGGGGCAGCTAGGTGGCGCAGTGGATAGAGCACCAGCCCTGAAGTCAGGAGAACCTGAGTTCAAATCTGGTCTCAGATTAACATTCCCTAGCTGTGTGACCCTGGGCAAGTCACTTAACCTCAATTGCCTCAGCAAAAAAAAGCATAAAAATTTTTTTAAAAATTAAACTTTTCCTTTCTAATTTCTGCCTTCTGGCATCATATCACTGCATCCCTGGCTACCTTTCCAGTACTGGTTGGATCATTCATATATCCTGACTCACTTGATGGAGGAGTCAGAATTTTCCTTGCATCCCATTGCTACTTCAGACTCTGCTGAGATCTCTGAATTAGCTCTACCACCATCATTCAGCTACTTCTTCTTTGAGCTTTACACTCTTCAAAATTATCGCTCAGTGTAGATGATCCCTCGAAGTATAGTTCCCTTCTCTGAACTCCTATAGACAAATTGGCAAGATCATTTGTTTTGACACCAAAGTAGCAATTCAAGGTAGCATGACATTAATTATATACTGGATATGTGCTTTGTCTCTCCAAGTAGATCATTAGATCCTGTAATACAAGGATCTATGACTTCTATGGTAAGCATCTTCCTAAAGAGAATACAACACCCATGGTAGATAGTAAAAGAATAAATTAAAAAGCATAGAATTTTCCATAGTTGTTTTAGGCCATTTCCACTTTTCATATAATACAATTTTTTGGTTATATATGTGCATTCATTTTTTTATACATTTTCTTATGAATCATATTGGGAAAGAAAAATCAAAACAAAACAGAAAAAAAACATGAGAGAAAAGAAAAAAAAAAAGCAAACATAGCATGTACTGATTTACATTCATTCAGTCTCCATATTTCTCTCTCTGGATTAGATGGTATTTTCCATCCAAAATTTATTGGGATTGCCTTGGATCACTGAACCACTGAGACGAAGCAAGTCTGTCATAGTTGATCATTGTACAATCTTGCTATTGCTGTGTTCAATGTTTTCCTGGTTCTGCTTGTGTTGTTCAGCATTAATTCATATAAATTTTTCCAGACCTTTTTAAAATCAGCCTGTTTATAATTTTTTATAGAACAATAATATTCCAGAACTTTCATATACCATAACTTCATTCAGCCATTTCCCTTCTAATCTTGGCTGCACTGGTTTTGTTTGTGGAAAAAAAAATTAATTTAATGTAATCAAAATTGACAAATCACTTTCTAACAATTTTATTACTTTCTGAAGGAAGCCAGAATTGCTAAATAGAATCCTGCTCATTAGTAGTAATTTGAGCAACAATTAGTATAGTGTACTTCCTCTCTTTCTCTGGCCACAAAAAATATTCTTGGATTCAATCTAAACACTCTGGAAAACTGAGAGGTCAAGAGCTAGGTGAAAGTCAGATTGTGACTTCCAGTTTTTCTGCCATTTTTAGCATTCTCTTTTTCCTTTACTCCACTGTCCCTCCGGTCATTCCCACACTCACTGTTCCTTGTTTAAAGAAACCACAAGATATAAAGAATCTTGTGGCGTAAAATGAATAATTATGACTACATGGAATTTAAAAGGTTTTGCACAAACAACAAATGCAGCCAAAACTGGAAGGAAAGCAGAAAACTGGGAAATATTTTTCCCACCACATTTCTCTGATAAAGATCTCATTTCTCAAACATATAGGGTACTGAGCCAAATTTATAAAAATAGTCATACCCCAGTTGATAAATGTTGAAGGATGTGAAGAGGCAGTTTTCTTTCTTTTTTTTTAATTAAAGCTTTTTATTTGCAAAAAAATATGCATAAGTAATTTTTCAACATTGACCCTTGCAAAGCTTTCAATTGCAAATTTTTCCCTTCTACCCCCCACCCCCTCCCCTGGATGGCAGGAAGTCTAATACATGTTAATTATGTTAAAATATTTGACAGATTGAATATGTGTATATATATTTATACAGTTATCTTGCTGTACAGGGAAGAGAAAAAATAAAAATAAAAATAAAAAAAACCCAAGAAGGAAAACATAATGTAAGCAAATATCGATAAAGAGTGTGAAAATGCTATGTTGTGATCCAGACTCAGATCCCACAGACCTCTCCCTGGGTGCACATGGCTCTCCTCATCACTGAACAACTGGAACTGGTTTGAAACATCTCATTGTTGAAGAGAATCATGTCCTTCAGAACTGATCATCATATAGTATTGTTGTTGCCGTGTATAATGATCTCGGGGTTCTTCTCATTTCATTCAGCATCAGTTCATGCAAGTCTCTCCAGGCCTCTCTGAAATCATCTTGCTGGTCGTTTCTTACAGAACAATAATATTCCATAACATTCATATACCATAATTTATTCAGCCACTCTCCAATTGATGGGCATCCATTCAGTTTCCAGTTTCTTGCCACTACAAAAAGGGCTGCCACAAACATTCTTGCACATGTGGGGCCCTTTCCTTCCTTTAAGATCTCTTTGGGATATAGGCCCAATAGAAACACTGCTGGGTCAAAGGGTATGCACAGTTTGACAACTTTTTGAGCATAGTTCCAAATTGCTCTCCAGAATGGTTGGATCGGTTCACAGTTCCAACAACAATGTATTAGTGTCCCAGTTTTCCCACATCCCCTCCAACATTCGTCATTATCTTTTCCTGTCATTTTAGCCAATCTGACAGGGGTGTAATGGTACCTCAGAGTTGTCTTAATTTGCATTTCTCTAATCAATAGTGATTTGGAGCATTTTTTCATATGACTAGAAATGGTTTTAATTTCATCATCTGAAAATTGTCTGCTTATATCCTTTGACCATTTATCAATTGGAGAGTGGCTTGAATTTTTATAAATATGAGACAATTCTCTATATATTTTAGAAATGAGGCTTTTATCAGAACCCTTAAATCTAAAGATGATTTCCCAATTTATTGCTTCCCTTCTAATCTTGTCTGCATTAGTTTTGTTTGTACAAAAACTTTTTAACTTAATATAGTCAAAATTATCTATCTGGTGTTCAATTAAGAGTTCCAATTCTTTGGACACAAATTCCTTCCTTCTCCACAGGTCTGAGAGGTAAACTATTCTATGCTCAAGAGGCAGTTTTCTTTTTTTTTTCTTTTTTTTTTTTTATTAAAGCTTTTTATTTGTATAACATATGTATGGGTAGTTCCTCAGCACTGATCTTTACAAAGCTTTCCATTACAAATTTTACCCCCAGTCCCCTCCCCTCCCCTAGATAGCAGGAAGTCCACTACATGTTAATAATGTTAAAATACTTGACAAGTTGTGCAAGAAAAATCCTATCTACAAGAAAAAAAAAGAAAATCAGAGGAAGGAAACACAATGCAAGCAAACATCAATAGAGAGCATGAAAATGTTATGTTGTGGTTCACATTTCGTATTCCTCTCTCTGGGTGTATATGGCTTTCTTCACTGAACAATTGGAACTGGTTTGAGACATTTCATTGTTGCAGAGAGCCATGTCCATCAGAACTGATCATCACATAATATTGTTGTTGCTGTGTATAATGATCCCCTGGTTCTGCTCGTTTCACTCAGCATCAGATCATGCAAGTTTCTCCAGGCCTCTCTGAAATCATCCTTCTGGTCGTTTCTTACAGAGCAATAATATTCCATAACATTCATATACCATAATTTATTCAGCCACTCTCCAATTGATGGGCATCCATTCAGTTTCCAGTTTTTAGCTACTACAAAAAGGGCTGACACAAACATCAAGAAGCAGTTTTCAAAAAAAGAAATCAAAGGTATCTAAAGTCATATGAAAAAATGTTCTAAGTCACTATTAATGAGAAAAATGAAAATAAAACAACTCTGAGGCACCACCCCATAGATATCATATAGGCTAATGTAACAGCAAAAGAAAATAACTATTGGAGGAATTTTGTGGGAAAATTGAGACACTAATGTATTGTTGGTGGAGTTGTGAACTGATCTAGACATTCCTGGACAACAGTTTGGAACTACACCCAAAGAGGTATAAAATTGTGTATACCCTATGTCCCAGTAGTGCTTTTACTATAATTAGATCTATGTCCCGAAGGAATAGAAGAAAGGGAAAAGAACCTATCTGTATAAAATTATTTATAACAGCTATTATTGTAGTAGCAAAGAATTGAAACTGAGCAGATGCCCATCAATTGGGAAATGACTAAACAAGTTGTGGTATGATTGTGAAGGAATACTATTCTTCTATAAGAAATGATGAGCAGGATGATTTAAAAACAACAAACAAACCTGGAAAGACATGTGAACTGATAGAGTGTAGTGAGCAGAACATTATACACAGTAACAGCAATATTGTATGATGATCAATTGTAAATGACAGCTATTGTCAGCAACAAAATGATCCAGAAATCAACAAAATGATTCCAAAAGATTTAAAGAACTGATAACTCTAAATGCAGGTTAAACCATACTATTTTTCTTCTTTATTTTTTGGTGATGGGTTTGGATTACTTTTTTTGGTTATTGTTTTTTTGGTTTTTGGTTGTTTTTTTTTTTTTGTTCTGTTTTCTTTCACAACATGACTAATATGGAAATATGCTTGACCTGATTGCATGTGTATAATCTATATCAAATTGGTTATTGTCCCAGGAAGGGGGAAGAAAGAGGAAGAGAGTTTGAAACTTTCATTTTTTTTTAAATGTTAAAAATTGTTCTTATATGAATTGTAGAAAAAATAAATATTTGTTAAAAAAAGAAATAATGAGCAGGATGGTCATCAGAAAAACCTGGGTTTTGGAACAACTTGGGAAGTCTTATAGAAGTGATGAAAAATGAAATAAATGTAACTAGAAGAACATTGTATACGGTGATATTGTATTGTATGAATTATAAAAGACTTGACTATTCTGATCAACAACAATCCAAAACTAGAGTTTATTTTGCATTTTGCTGAAAGATGCTGATCTAAAGCTAAGTTCTACCAAACTAATTTTAAGTTTTCCCAATGGTTATTGTCAAATTGAGAGCAGTTTATATTCTTTGGTTTGTTAAACATTGGATTATACTATGTTCATTTGCTTTTGATTCTTGTTTATCTAATCTGTTTCACTTGTTTACTTTTCTTTTTAACAGGTAATCAAATAGTTTGGATTCTTATTGATTCAGAATATAATTCAAAATCTGGAAAAACAGTATGTTACTTTCATTCTTAATATATCTTTTTTCATAATTTTCTATGAGATGCTTCACCTTTTGTTTCTTCAAATAAATCAAATAAATTATTTTGTCTAACTACATAAAGCTTAGCAATACCCTGGCAGCTTGCTTGGCATAGAATTAAATCTATAAATTAGTTTAGACAGTATCATTATTTTCATTATGTTAATGCAGCCAAACCATGTACAATGAAAATGTAAGTCTTTTCCAGATATATTCATCTTCCACAAGTTATCCTTCTCCAAATATCTCTTCTCTTGTAACAAAGAGTAAAGGCATATTTATTTACTTTATTTCTGAGGTCAAAATTGGTCATCATAATTAAACAGCATTCAATTTTGTGGGGTTTTTTTTATTATAATTTGATTCCATATTTTGTTTTCCTTGTTCTGCTTACTCATCTAATCAGTTCCTATAGCATTTCCTATATATATATAGTATTATATATACATGTATATATATATATATATATATAATTCCTTGAATTTGTCATTTCTTATGACACAATTATATTCCACTATATTTGTATACCAAAATTTGTTCAGTCATTTTCTAGTCAGCATCACTTTGTTTCCAGTAATTTGTAAACATGAAAGATGTTACCATGAATATTTTCAGTATGTACAATTTTACTTTCTAACTTTCACCTCTTTAGATTACATGCAGCAACATACTTCTCTGTTCATTGTAATGGTCTTTGTAGACACAGGCTATTCTGTCTCTGGACTGAATCAATAATGGAACCCATTCCAATTTACTTGGAAGGGTCCAGGGTTAAAATTTCAGTATGAACATTTTCAACCCAGAAAGCTGAAAGCTACAAAATAGGGCTTGATTTGTTGCTTTGTTGGTTGCCAGTTAAGGGTCAGCAAACTACAGTTCCAGGGCCAATTTGTCCAGCAATCAGATTTTGTAGTGCCTTTAAGAATGTTTTTGTTTTCTTTTGTTTTACATTTTTAGATACAATAAAACTTTATCTTATAATGTAAAAACCATTCTTGGTTAGGCCTTATAAAAACTGATGGTTAAGCTAGACTTGGTCCTTGGGCTATAGTTTATCCACCTCTGGATTTAAGAAAATGATGGATATATTGGATTACTTGACATCTAGGGAAGGGGTTGGGGGAGGGGAGAAAGTTGGAATACAAGGTTTTGCTAAGGCTAACGTTGAAAAGGTATCCATGCATATGTTTTGAAAATAAAAAGCTTTAATAAAAAAAAGAAAATGATGGAGAAAATGTTAATAATGCAGATTAAATTTAAAAGTGTTTCCTAGGTACAAGTTTTTGTTTGAAACCTTGTTATTAAGTATTTACAAGCACATCACCAAAATAGCCTGAAACTTCTTTTTATGATCTTCAGCAAGATAAATATATACAATGTGAATTTTCTTTCTTAGTAAGATCTATGCACTGGAAAATGTGAGTAATAGCACAGAACTTAATATTCTTTAAAAGTCTTGGTAGAGATAGACTGTGATTACTAGCAGGAATTTCTAAACATCTGCCATTTTTAGAAAATGTATGGGCTCAATTCAGGAAAAATAAATAAATAAACAAACAAATAAATAAGTAAATAGACAAACAAAAATTTAAATGTCAATCCCTTGGGGTATTTCCTCTCTACTATTTATTTTGGGGAGGAAATTTGATTCTGTGCACCAAGAAAAAGAACAGGAGGAGATTTTAAAGATGATAGGAAAATTTTGAGTTGTTACCAAAGGGAGACAAGGACTTTAAAGGCATAAGAAAAAGTATGAGCAGAAATACAGAAGTAGGACAACCTGGGACATAAATGGGGGAATGGCACGTCACCCTGTTTGGCTGGAGTATACCAAATATAGAAAAGAAATAGCATGAGATTGTGTAGAGCCCTGAATGCCAGACTTTCTGAACTATATTTGGTGGAAGATAAAGATCACTTAAAGAGTTATAGCTGAGGAATGGCAAGGTGAGATCTGGGCTAAAGAAAGAGGAATATGACTTACCCCACAGTGGTGTAGAGGTGGGAAGCAGAAGGAAGCATCACTGGTAAGGGGACTACAATAATAATCAGGTAGATACTGCATTAGGAAGGTGGCATTAGAAATAGAAAAATATTATCCAAGTAGAATAAATAGGACTTCATCACTGATTAGTGAAGGGACAAAAGTAATACCATTCCTGAATTCCTTTTCAGTAGATTATATATAATCCATTCAACATCAGAAACTGATATCAGAAACAGAAATGATCCTGAAAAAGATACCTTCCCATCTGTTTTACTGTTGATTTAACAGCTGAGACCTTCTATATTTTGACAGTTAGGTGATGGAGAATTGTTCAGCTTTATCAACTGTGCAAGTCACTTAACCTCTGTCTACCTCATTTTCTTCAACTCTAGAATGGGAATAACGACAACATCTACCTCCTAAGATTGTTGTGAAGACCAATTTGGGACAAGGTAGGTACTTAATAAATGTTTGTTCCCTTCCCTCCCTTACTCTCCCATTTTAAGGTGAGTTCTTTGAGTAGGAATTGTCTTACTTTTCTCTTTGTATTCCCCACTTGGCACAGTGCTTTATAAATGCTTTTTCATTCATTCACTCAGGATAAATTCCATCTTTTCCTTCCTTGCTGATACTCTGAAAGTAGGATGATGTTTATTCTTAAATCAGATTTTTTTTGACACAAAGGTACTGGGTACACTTCTCTGAATAAGTCACTGAATAGTCTTTCCTGCTCGGCAGCATCCCTCATGTGGTTGCCAAATTCCCAAAAAATGAAATGATTTATTTATAGGATATAGCTATTCTTAGTGATATATTTGTTTACAGTGGAAACAAATGGAACCTGTAGAAATTACAGATACTCCCCAGAGAACACACTGTTCTGCAGAAGCTCATATAACTGCCTATCTTTCCCATGGCTTCTCAGTTCATGCTTATAGTGTTCTCTTGAACTTTCCCTCTTTTTGAATTATCTTACATGTTTTCTGCTTGAAGAACTCTTGGTTCCTAGAAGATGACCCTGATATACTTTCCCATTAATCTGATATCAGAGATTTTTTTTTAGATTCCAGGAGAACTCCCATCTTATTCTCTAATTTAGCTTTCTGTTTCTATTGTGACCGGCTATGGTGGGCAGCCCTGACTTAGTTTCCTATACTTTTAGCTCCCCTTTGGTCTTGGAATGAAGTGAGATATTTTTAGGTCATTCAACAAGTAACCAGAGAGGTTCACCTACCCATAACATAGAAAGGATTTTCAACAAGGATGACAAAGCATTTAGTTTGGATAGACACAACACCCCTCACCTCTGTAAGGAAAAGTCGGATCAGCATAGCAGGGAGCAATGACCAAATTAGTCTTAGAACTTTAAAGGGCCCAGACATTATGCAAATGACTTTTAGGTGACTGGAAGCCCCCGATAGCCAGAGGCTATTAGAAATCTGCATTAAAAAAGCTGTAACCCGAGTCTTGGTTTCCAGGCTCAGAAAAAGGCTCTGGGAACAGTTTTGTCACCTTTCTGGGAAAAAAAAAATAGTTTAACCCATGTGGTGTGAGGAGAAAGAGCCCAGACTGGATTGGGTCTCTCCCCTTACAATTCTGGGATCTACTTACTTTACCAGAATATATCCAGCCATCCAGAGTCCCTCAGGGGGCTGATAGTGCCTTTCTAGTTCAAGCCATTTAATTTCTTTTAATCTCAGTATTCTCATTAACCTGGACTACTTCTGGATTTGCCTGACAGATTACTATGAAGTTCAAATGAGATATGAATAGAAAAAGCTTTATAAATGTTAAGGACAATATAAATGTCAGTTGTTACCAGTACCAAACATTTGAACAATTGGAGTTGTGGGTAAGACAATGTTCAGACTGGTCACAGACTGTAAGAGACCAGAGAGTTTATGGTGGGAAGTTTTAGGTGGGAATAAGACATATATAGACAACCTGTCTTTGAAGCATTATCTCATACCCATTCTTTCAAGGTATACCATGCTCAAACTGGAATACATACTGTTTCCATGTTCTTATACCTCCACATCTTTGTCAACTTGTCCCTTAGTTTAAACTAAAACCCTTCCCCTCCCCTACATTCCCTTATTCTTTTTTTAAAATAGTATTTTATTTTTCCAAATGCATGCAAAGATAGTTTTCAACATTCACTTTTGCAAACCCTTGTTTTCCAAATTTTTCTTCTCCCTCCCCAAGACAGCAAGCAATCTGATATAGATTAAACATGTGCACTTCTAAATATATCTCTATATTCATCAAGCTGCAAGAAAAATCAGATCAAACGGGAAAAAACAGGAGAAAGAAAAGGCAAACAAAGAAACAATAAAAAGAGGTGAAATTACTATGCCTTAATCCACATTCAGTCTCCATACTTCTCTCTCTGGATGTGGACACTGCTTTATTCCTAACCATCCTCCAAGACTATGCCAGAAGGACACTGCTTCCAGGAAGCTTTCTATTGATTTTCCTAACCAGAAATCACTGCTCCCTCCTTGAATTCTCCTAGCATTGTTCTACACATAGGCATTTATAGTCTCTTAGGCACTCATTTTATGTCCCTGACTGAATTATTAATTCTCTCAAGCCAAACACTACACAGTACCATTTTTCTTTGTGTCTCTCAGTACATAGTACGATGTCTTGCACATAATTGTTTAATTGAAAAGAAAATTCCCAGTAGCACAATTTTTAAAGCACTTTCATGTCTGTTATCTCTTTTGATCAGCAGAATAATCTCCTAGGCAGGGGAAAACCTCAGCTTTTATCTTTTATAGCGGGAAAATAAGGCTCCTCGAGGTTAAGTGTCCAAGACCACGGACTAGTAAGTGGCTTAGATGAGAACAAAACCTACTTAAAAGCTCCCTTCCATCTCCTACCAATGTTCTTTTTCAGTTGACCTATGACAATCATAAATAATTCTTCAGTTCTCTAGGATAATACCAATTCACAAAAAGAATATTTGCTGAAGTTTTTTTAATTTTTAAAAAAGTAACAATTTTTATCAGAAAATATTGATTTTTGGTTCAGAAAATATGGCCAAATTTAATAGTTATCATTTATGTAATTTTATTTTTCCAAATACATGTAAAGATAGTTTAGATAGTTTATAATCTTTTTTTTGGTGAGGCAGTTGGGGTTGTCATTTGCCCAGGATCACACAGTTGCTAAGTGTTAAGTGTTCAGGTCAAATTTGAGCTCAAGTCCTCTTGACTTCAGGGTCAGGGCTCTATCCACTGCACCATCTAGCTGTCCCTCGTTTGTATAATTGTATAAACATTTCATTTGATCTTCAATACAACCCAATCTGGTAGGTATTATATTGCAAACTTGAAAGAAATATGTGAGTTTCAGCTATTATTATTATTATCCTTATTTTATAGATGAGGAAATTGAGGTTTAAAGATCATGTTATTTGCTCCAGGTCACACAGCCAGTATATGAGGCAGATTTTAAATTTCTTTCCTGAGAAATGCTTTTTCTGCTATACATGAAAGTCATTCCTTCCTTCACCCCTCCTAATAATAGTACATTATGATGGGCAAAAGTTTTGGAGAAAAATTATTTTAAACTTGATATAGTTTTATATTCCATACCTAGACCTAGATCACAGTTCATTTTTGTTGTTCAGTCATGTCCAAGTCTGGCTTTGTTTATGATTTTCTTGGCACAGATACTGGAATGGTTTGCTGTTTCCTTCTCTAGCTCATTTATAGATGAGAAAACTGAGGCAAACTGACTTGTGTAGGGGAACAAAGATAGCAAGTGTCTGAATTCACATTTGAACTCAGGAAGTGACTTCATGCCCAACATTTTATCCACTGCATCACCTAGCTCTCAAAGAAGTTCATTAACTAATTTGATTAAAACATTCCATCTGTTATTGTTTGCTTGATTTTTTTCTTTCTCATTTTTTCCTTTTTTGATTTGATTTTTCTTGTGCATCATGATAAATGTGGAAATATGTATAAAAGAACTGCACATGTTTAACTTATATTGGATCACTTGCTTTCTAGGGGAAAGGGGCAGGAAGAAAGAGAGGGAGGAAAATTTGGAACACAAAAGTTTTGCAAGAGTGAATGTTGAAAACTATCTTTGCATGTATTTTGAAAATTAAAAAAAACTATTATTTAAAAAAAAAAGCATTCCAAAAGATGAAAAGTTTGATCTTCCAGTTATTTTTGAGGTCATAGTGGTTTACAGTAGTAAAAACATGCAAATATGTTTGCTAGTAGTATTTTCTATGGCAAGGAACTGGAAACAGAGTGAATGTCTGTCAGTAAGGGAAATGGAATATTATCATGTAGAGTAAATGTGAGAAATTCAGGGGAATGTGCTTAAATTTTTATGAACCTAATACAAAACTAAATAAGCAGAACCAGGATACTGTTATACACAATGCCTTTGATAATGTAAATGAAAATGAAAAGTAATTTTTAAAATCTTTATTCATTCCAGAAAGTAAGAGAGTGGGATGTTGTATCCATGAAAACACCCATGGATAACTATGGTCACTGCATTGGCTGTTTTTGCCTAACTAGTCTTTGTTATAAGAGAACATTCAATGGAGTGAGGTAGAAGGTATATCCAATATCCCAAAGTAATTATGATACAAAAACAAAAGGCACAAACTTACATTAAAAAATTGGACAGTTCCAATGGTCTTGTGATGAAAAGAGCCATACCCAGAGAGAGAGGGTTATGGGAATTGAGTGTGGATCACAACATAGTATTTTCACTTTTTGTGATTGTTTGCTTGAATTTTGTTTTTTCTCAATTTTTTCCTTTTTGATTTTTCTTTTGCAGCATGATAATTGTAGAAATATGTATAGAAGAATTGCACATGTTTAACATATATTGGATTACTTGCTGTCTATGAAAGCGAAGGGAAAGAGGGGGGAAAAATTTTTGGAACACAAGGTTTTGCAAGGGTGGATGTTGAAAATTATCTGTGTATATGTTTTGAAAATAAAAAGCTTAAAAAAATGGGACTGTGTATATGACACTCTAAAATGAAACTGGACTTTGGGGGATTAAATGCTTGGGCTTTTCATTTTTGTAGTAATTGCTTCCCCTCCCCCATGATGAGAATTGTGCAGCTGATAATCATTTTCTAGATATGAAACAGAATTTTAAATTTTAGCCTTTAGGGGATAATTTCACAATTTGTAATTAGAAATTTTTTGTTTGTTTTCTCTACTTAAAGAGAAGCAATATACATTTTAAACTAGCAATGGGAGCTCTAGATTCAAGTTCTACTTCTGACACATAGTTTGTGGCCTGGGAAAATGACAACTTCTCAGTGCCAGAGACAACTCTTTTAAGATCTGCCCTAATGAGTTTTCTCCCAGGAAACTCCCTTCACACAATTTCAGGTCTTACACTCCCAAACCCCCAAAAGCCTTATTCTATGATGCCTCTTCTATCTCTAATTGTTCATAGGATCAGACTTGTTTATTCTTTATATTCAAAGAGCATCAGTGACATCATGAAGTGATGCCTTGACTTGATAGTGGTAAATTGGATTTTAGTGAGGCAGGATTGCAGTCATCAGCCTTATTCTTTCTTCCTGAGTCATCGAAGTACAAGAAATAAGACATGAGTCAGGACCACTGGCAGTAGCCCGGGGATGCTGTGGATGACCTTGACTTCTTTGACCTTCGGATCACAAGTCTAAAGCTGGAAGGTCAGCCAGTCAGGCAAAAAGCAGTTACTAAGCTCTATGTGCCAAACAGTGACCACAGGGCTGGGGAAATAGGCAAAAACATGGTCCCTGCTCTCAAGCTCAGATTTTAATTGGGGAGACAATGCATAAAAAAAATTATATATGCTCAAAGATATATCCGATGTCTAAATAAGAAACCTTAGAAGCTGACTTCAACTCAATTTTTACAGATGGGAAAATTGAAGCACTGAGGTGAGATAATTTAATTAGGTATAGGTAGTATTTCAACTAAGATTTTCCTCACTTCAAGGCTGATATTAGATTTACTATTCCACAGATGGCTTCATTGAAGCAGGTAGGGGTAGGGGCTGGAGGAAGGATAGGGAGTGGGAAAGTCAATGGAAATTATTTAGGTTCTGAAAAAAATTCTTGGGGCAGCTAGGTGGTGTGGTGGACAGAGCACCAGCCCTGAAGTCAGGAGGACCTGAGTTCAAATCTGGCCTCATTTAACATGTCCTAGCTGTGTGACCTTGGGCAAGTCATTTGACCCAAATTGCCTCAGCAAAAAGGCAATAAATAAATAAATAAATAAACTTTAAAAAATATTCATTTATATTTGTATGCTAGTAGTGAATTTAGTCTAATAGTCAGAAAAGCACAAACCAAAGAACTGAGATCTAAATCCCAGTTTTGCCATTTGCTTTGACTAGGAAATGAATTTCTCTTAGTTTTCCTGGATAAATAAATCTCTTCCACTTCTTTTTCATGAGGGTGCCCAGGGTCACATAGCTAGTGTTAAGTGTCTAAGGCTGGATTTGAACTCAGGTACTCTTGACCACAGGACCGGTTATCCATTGTGCCATGGATATTATGATTCCAGGTTTAGTACTCTGTCATCCATCTTTAATGTAAAGATAAATGGTCTAGAATTTATTCAACTAGACTCCTATATAAATATTACTAGCTCTGTTGTTTCTTAAATCCTCTGGGCCTCAAATTTTCCAGAAATAAAATGGGACTAAAAAATATTACTTGTTCAATCTTTATCACCAAGTTGTTACTATGTCTTTCTCTTCTCTCTCCTGGCAGAAGCCAAAATAATCCAGTAAGATTGAGGACTGCAAAAGAACAATAAATTTGGAACAAAAAAAAAAGTTTTACAAAGATCAATGTAGAAAAATCACTCATATGTTCTGTAAATAAAAAGCTTTTAATAAAAAAAAGAACAATAAACTTTTGGCAATAATTAGTAGGATAGACTATTTAGGATGGAAAATAAGATCTTCATTTGCCCTGGATGTGGAAAAGGAATCCCAATCTATAACCTTAAAGGTTCAAAGCACTATTCTGCTGAGGAAAACATAAAACACATTGAATTTCAGGTGGTTATTTTAAAGCACTAACACAAAGGAACCACATTAATAGTATCTGACATTTCCTCACAACATGACTGAAGAAAGATGAAGAAATGGATCAGAAGTGATTCCCCTGTATTCCTACAATTAGACTCATCTCCTGGTTTTCAGTCTCCATTA
Organism: Myrmecobius fasciatus; assembly: GCA_023553655.1. Classification (NCBI taxonomy): domain Eukaryota; kingdom Metazoa; phylum Chordata; class Mammalia; order Dasyuromorphia; family Myrmecobiidae; genus Myrmecobius; species Myrmecobius fasciatus. The sequence goes on along the minus strand of JAJPUD010000076.1, from coordinate 666,541 downwards.
TACAACGCTAACTAAATTTCAACCAACTTTTGGGTTCCTATAAAACCACTTTATTTAAGCCATTCCTACATTTTAATAAACTCATATACTTTACTTTCTTTATAACCCTGTGAAATGGGCATCACCAATCATCAAATCCCCATTTTACAGGTAACTGGATCAGAATAAAGGACAAGGCTATTGATGGACAAGTTGTTTTTCAATGCTACCCACATTTCTAACTCTATTTTCCAACATTTTTCTAACATTTCATAACTATTTTCTAACATTTTCTAAGGTGGGAAATCCCTTTGTATGCTGTTAGAGAGATAATTAGTATCAGCTACTCCAAACATAAAGTACAAAAACAAAACAAAAAAGAATTACTGAAATGCCAGTAATCTCCTGTGTGTTAGTCAACAAATCTCTGTAAAGTGAAGAATAGAAAAAAAAATGTTATCAATTGCTGCTGATGCAGAAAGATGTGGAAAGAGAGAGGAGAAATGTAGGAAAGGACTAAGATCCTAAGTATTTCTCTGGAATTGTAGCTAAGCATATAGATGGCCATATCTGGATTGTGTGTAATCCAGTGAATCCAATTTATGTAATCTAAATTCAGGATTGTATTAACCTGTATTAACTTACTAATTATATAACTTCTATATTATGTTCCCTGGGCATACTGCATGAAATTTTTGCTCTTAAGAGATTTTAAGAATCTACCTATCCTCAGAGGCTTTACAAATCAAGCTAGTTTAATCCCAGTTTTTTGAAAGAGATTCTGTGAGAACCAAAAGAATATCATACACAGTAACAAGATTGTGATGATTAACTGTGATGGACTTGGCTCTTCTCAACAATGTGGTGATTCAAGGAAATTCTTAATAGACTTGGGATGGAAAATGCCAATTGCACCCAGAGAAAGAATTATGGAGATGATTGAAGCATAGTATTTCACTTTTTTTGTTGTTTTTGTTTGTTCTTTTCTTTCTCGTGATTTTTTCTCTTTTGGTCCGATTTTTTTGTACATGATAAACATGAAATTATATTTAAAAGAACCTGTATCAGATTGCTTGCTGTCTTGGGGAGAGGGGAAATAAGGGAGGGAAGGAGAAACAAAAATGAAGGTTGATCTGAGATACCATTACACACTTCTCAGATTGTCTAAAATGACAGGAAAAGATGATGAATGTTATATGGGAAAACTGGGACATTAATACATTGTTGGTGAAATTGTGAACTGACTCAACCATTCTGGAGAACAATTTGAAACTATGCCCAAAGGGCTATCAAACTGTGCTACCTTTTGATCCAGAAGTGTTTTTATTGGGCCTATATCCCAAAGAGATTTTAAAGGAGGGAAAGGGCTCACGTGCAAAAATGTTTGTGGCAGCTCTTTTTGTAGTGGCTAGAAACTGGAAACTGAATGGATGCCCATCAATTGGAGAGTGGCTGAATAAGTTATGGTATATGAATGCTATGGAATATTATTGTTCTGTAAGAAATGACCAGCAGGCTGGAGAGACATGAACTAACACTAAATGAAGTGAACAGAATCAGGAGATCATTGTACACAACAACAGCAAGATTATAAAATGATCAATTCTGATGGACAGTGCTCTTTAAGGTGATTCAGGCTAGTTCCAATGGTCTTGTGATGAAGATAGCCACCTATGGGGACTGAGTGTGGATTGAAATATAGTATTTTCCCACTCTTTGTTGTTTGCATTTTGTTTTATCAATTTTTTCCTTTTTGATCCGATTTTTCTTGTGTAGCATAATTGTAGAAATATAGAAGAATTGCACATGTTTAATCTATATTGCATTACTTGCTGTCTAGGGAAGGGGAGGAGAGAGGAAAAATTTGGAATGACATTTTGCAAGGGTGGATGTTGAAAATTATGTATATGTTTTCAAAATAAAAAAATGAATGTTGAAAACTATCTTTACATATATTTAGAATAAAATACTATTGAGAAAAAAACGTTCTGTGAGAAAACCTCACCAAAGGTCGCTGAATAAGCATGTGAATAGGTCAGCTTTCAGGTCCAGACTCACCCACCCATCTCATTTTCTCTCCATTTCAAAACTTCCCTGAAAGCCTGCATAGCCAATTCCAATTAATTAACCCTTCATGTATTTGATAAGATAACAGTAGTCAAACTAACAGACACATTTCATTTCTTTACAGTTTAAGGATTAAACCCAATTAGGCACAGTAATTGCAAAACACAAAACACAATTTTTAGGTCCAAATCCTCCTTTATTCTTGCTTATACTAGATAAATGGATCTAAGGTGTTGATTGTTCCAAGTACTCAGTCATGATTTCTCCTAGAAGCTCCCATCAGTGGCTTTTCCATATTTTCATTACTTACTAAAGGAGTAGGGGCTCCCTGGTTTTTCTACCTTTTAAGTATTTCCTTTAGCTCCTAGCCAAGGTACCAGTTCTGGAGCATTTCATTGAATAGAATTAATTTGGTCAGTATTGATGTAGCCTATTAGTTAAGAGACTGACCCACGAGGCAATTATCCCAAGCTCTGCCACTGAGTAGCTGTTGGGCTGTATCAAATTACCTTCCCACATTAGGTCTGTGCCCTTCCAAATAGAGCTTCAGACTCAATTGAGTTTTTTTCTTGGTTACAAAATTTATGCTTCTTCCTCAAAATCCTAAACATATTTACAATTATGTCGGGCCAACAGGAGAGGAGAGCAAGACCAGAAACTTAAGGTTATCTGACTTAATAGGAAAATTTAATCCCATCCGAAACTAGACTGTTGGGTTTTATGCCCAATACCTAAAGTGAGAATAGTACTGTATTTTAAAAAAGAAACTTAAGTCAGACTCCTAAAAGCATAGCCTACAAGCAAACAAATATCAATTAACATAGGAATGGTCTGGGTCTTTTGGGTAAAATTCGAAAACCTTGTCAAGTCTGAGCTTTTCTTTGTGGCTATGCTGTTTGGGTGAGCTCAGGCAGGGACATTTGTCATGCAGATCAAGACTATTTTCCTGGGGGACCAGCTGAGAATAGAATAGAGAAAAGGGTAGCTGCTGTTCAAAGTAATGAGCAACACTACTCTGGAGGAAGTGACTAGGTATAAAGAACAAACCAGACACTTTCAAATGAAAGTTTTAACTGCAAAAGAGATGGGATATCTACAACTTAAAAGCAGAGAATTGAGTCCGATTCCATTGATACAGGTTAATTTTCAAATGAGGATACTCAGACCCAGCAGTGCTTTCTCAGCAAAATAGTCTTAAAAGTAAGCATAGTTAAGTGATTTTTCTCAGGGTCACATAAGTTATCACCATAGGATTTTCAGTTTATCACCTAAAGATATCCTGTTCTTAAATACCAAGAAAGTAGGGTTATCTGGGCTAAAGTTAAGATTTTAACTGTTGGAATACATGGCAACAGACACACAAACATCTAAAAGACAATGTATTTATCACTCAAGTTGATCAGTCCATCATCTTGCAACAAAACTGGCATCCATGATTTCAAATGAGTTTCTTCATTAAAAAAAAAACAACCTCAAATTCATGTCTTGGTAGGGAAAATATTAAGTAAAGCATTTGCACACTTTTAAACTTTTTGTATTAGAAAGTCAAAAGAACTTTATTAAGGAGCCTACTATGTGCCAGGCACTGTGCTAAGCACTGAGAATACAAAGAAAGCGTAAAAGATGGTGGGAAATAATGCAAGTAACTATGTACAAACAAGACATATACAAGGATAAATTGAAGGACAATCTCGGAGGGAAGGCACAAGCATGAACACCTATTTCTATTAAAATATATTAATAAAAATCCCAAAGAGAACTAGCTTTAACTTATTACCCTAACCACAAAATTTACCAAAATGCAAGTTTAAAAAAAAAACCCACAAAGGTATAAAATTCCACCTACCCATCTTTTCCTGTTATATTTTTTTCCATCTGATACCGAGTTTCATCCTATCATTTAGATCAGGATTCTAAAGCTTATGGACTTTTTTTGTATAAATATATATATTATAGTCCAATAGTGCCTAAACCTGGAGCCAGCCAGCAAAAACTAACGACCTTCTGTTTGTAAGATATGCTTTTATCATACAAACCAACCAACCAACCAACCACAATAGTTACATAATAGAAATACTAAAAATGTAGGGGGGAAAAAAAAAACTCGGTGGTAAAGGGTATTGGAAAAAATACTTTTTGAGGGTGACAATTGCAGGGGGAAATAGGGGCAGAAGTAATTGTCTAGGTTATGACTGGAATATAGATACCCCACTGGGATCTAAGAATTGTGTTTGAACATCACTGGCTTGCTGATAATCATAGTCCTCATCTGATTTATGGGTCAGCTGCATGTTCATGGAGTAATTTGGGAGATATTCCATGGTGTGGGGAGCACTAAAACTCATAGTCATTTGTGGTTTCATGGGATACACCTCACTAATAGTATTTGTAAAGGGAGCCCCCAAGTCACTGGCAGGGTAAGAGTGCTGAAACATCTGGTGCTGATAGGAGCCCTCTCCACCATTTTGGAACTGGTTATTCCAAGTCTGGTTGCTCCACACTGGAAGGTTTCCAGAAGGATTCATCATATAGTCCTGGTGAAATGGAGAGTAGAAGCTTATATATTCCCCAACAGTCGATCCATTCTGAAAGAAGAGTAGAGTAGATTAACTTGTGAAGAATGTTTAGACTTTTATGAAACAGGATTTTAACTTCAGAATTCTGATCATTACTTAAGAATAATTTGTTACTTCAAAGGAATAAAAAAAGTATAGAATGAGCAAAATTATCCTTTAAAGTCTCAGTGCAGGTTTTAGTTATTACTGCATTTAGTCCCCTTTGTTTTCATATAGGGGCAATGAATGTCACACTGAGGAAAGATATTTTAATAGGTGAGCCTTTGGGAAATGACTGGGGGAATGTAGAGCATCAATAATTTTTTTTTTTTAAAGCACTATTTTGCTGCCTGTGGGCATCACCTCAAATAGGCAATAAATTGATAAGAAACCTGAAAAAACATTATTATGCTGAAGGGATAGGGCTTTTCTTTCCATTACCTGAACCATGTTGTTGCCATTCTTGGACCACATGGAGTCTTTCTGCCACCTCTTTGACTTCATTCTCTGGTTCTGAAACCAGGTCTTGACCTGGAGGAGGAGGAGACAAATATTAATCTATAGATTTTCTTGAGAAGATTCTGGTAACTTCTAATAGCCACATGGCACTAGATCTGAATGTTACAGTACTAATTTTCAGGGAATGTTCTCTGGTTCAAGGATGTAGAGCTGAACCCTAGTTCTTCCATTTCCTGACTCTAGAGGGGACTTTCCCCCACTCTCTTTAAGCTAATATTTTTGCCCCAGCTAAGCTTTGCTGTCCTTGACATTTGAGAGTAAATGTCTCTTAATCGACTGGTCCTATTATCTCAATAATTCTTCAAACATTTACCTGTTTATAAGTAAGGTTCAAATTCTCAGCCACATTTCTGATCTGTTGCGGGCTGAGGTATTTTTGCTCCATGAATCTACTGTTGAGTACATTCAGTTGAGCCTGAGAGAACACTGTCCTCATCTTAGATTTTTTGACAAGGCTCTGATCTTCTTTTCCCTGATGGATCTTGGGCTTGTTCTGGGACGAAAGGTTATTTGAAGTTGGGCTAGTGGCAGAGTCAGGAATATCTTGAACAAACATATCCACAGAAGTCGGAGTAGCCGGAGAAATTGCTGAATGGGGAGAGAAACAAAGTAAGAAACTTTGTGTCACTGCCAGAACTTGAATCTTTCACATATTAATACTATATACTTCATTGTCTTTTCCCTCTAATAGTTTCTTATTTTTCAAATACATGTAAAGATAGTTTTTCAATATTCTTTTCTGTAAGACTTTATGTTCCAAATTTCTCTCTCCCCCAAAACAAGCAACCAGATTATCTCATGACATCTTATGCATACTTTTTAAACACTGACCACCCACAATAGACTAAATTTTAAGTTTCTCAAGCACTACAAATCTTTGAAAAAATAATTTGCTCTTAGAATTCCTCTCTCAAAAACAAAACAAAAAACCCCAAATCCCTAGACAAATATGGTTAAATAATCGAACTGCATAGGGACCAGTGGAGTGCTTAACAAGCCTCAGATGATATTTTTCTAGCAAATAACACTATTCCATTTAATCCTTTTCATAACCTTGATCAAATGCCCTAACCAAAGTTATCAGATTTTTCCTCCAAACAACCTCTTGCTGCTTTCTCCCCAAAGGGAATTCTTCTTTAGCCCAGACCCATCTTTTTGACATTCTATGGCCATAATGAGTTCCTACTTAAATTTGGGTCAGACCCGAGTTCATTAACATATGTAACTCCCTGGGGGAGAGGAGGAAAGAATCCTTCTTAACCAATGCAAACCAACACCAGCTCCAACTTAAATTTTGCTAGGGCAATTGAGATTAAGTGAATCTTCAGAAATAGGTCTAGAGTCCAGTACTTTCTGACCCCAAGGTCAACTTTTTACCCACCTGACTACCTAGTTTGAATTGTTCAGATTTTTTCCCCACAAGCAGCCACAGTTCTTTACATAATCATAGTTAGGCAAATTCTGGTGGTTGCATCACTTCTTACCCCTTTCTAGTAGACCTAAGAAAAAGGAAGACTATTACTAAAAAACCCAGCTCCAATACAATCTTTCTGGCAATATTCTATTCTAGTGTTGGGAGTTGTTCTCTTTTCCCTCAAACCTTATTTCATACATGAGATAACTAAGATTTTTTAAAAAAAAATCTTAAAACTGAAATTCGAGTTATTAAGAACCATAGATTTAGGGCTAGAATGGGACTTCACAAAATCAACTTATTTACTTCCTCAGTTGCCCAAGCAAAAGCAGAGAATGACCCGATATCCCAGTCATAAAAGTAGTTACGCAGATTTGGATCTCAAGCCTGCTGAGTGCAGAACTAGTCATTATTTATTATATTTGTAAAGCGCTTAAGCACAGTCCCCAGTACTTCTCCCGCTCCCAATGCCCCGCTTTTTAAACCAGGTCCCATCTTAATCAACCCATAGAAATAACTATTAATAAAGAAACTAGGGAAAAACTGGTCATTGTGAAAATACTTACTTCTCCCACTAATACCAACCATTTCATTCGGTTCATTCCCTACTATGAGGAAGCAGTTCCCTAGATGCTCAGTTACCTTTGTAGCCCTACTCTCAAGGAGCTTTTATTCTACAACACATGAGGGATATATACAGAATAAACAAATGAAATGGAGGTTTCCACTACCCTTCTGTGGACTAATATTCTCTGAAAGTGGGGGATGAAGGGACGTAGTCTATTCAGAAATAAACTCGGGATCCCATCCAGTTCAGGTTAAGGGGGTACATGGAGGTTCTGCTACCCTTCTGGGGGCTCACCTGTGCTTGGCTGGAGCTTTTCCGGACTTTGGATTTGGAAATTAGAGTAAGGGCTTGAGGCCGTAAATGGCTCTGGCTGGGATGCGGAGATCCAGGTGTTGTAAGGGCAGCTGGCATCGCCTTCCGGCTGGGAGGACTGGCATTGCTGCGAGTGCGAGCACGAAGTCATGTTTTAGGGAAGATGCTCGAAGGAAGGAGTCCAACCTGGGCAACCGCAGTAAGTCCAGGAGCAAAATCTTTCGAGCGATGGTTAGCAAAAAATAAAATGCCCTACCAACACTAAATAAACTTTCAGCTAAAAACTGGGAGAGACTCAAAAAATAAAAACAAACAAAAAAAAAATCACACAAAAAAACTGGCAAACACTGTGGCTAGCCTAAGAATGCCGGCCTAAATTGGAGTTGGAGAACTTGTAGCAGTTGGGCGGCCTTTTTATATCACTTCCCCCACCTGCTAATCCTGCCCGCTGGGCTCCCCAAGGCCATTATCATGAAAATCGATGATTGATAGAAAAGGTGGGGTCTGGGGCTGGTCAGTTTCGACTTGTGTGGGAGTGAAGGTAGGAGTAAGGTTCCTAGGAATCCAGAAAAGAGTATTAGAAATCTAGAAATAATTCTTTTTAACCAAAACTCCATTTTTCTTGCCGAAGTTAATCAATTCTCACCCTTTGGTCGTCCTCGGCTTCCCTCCCTACTCTCCCACTCTTACCCCCCGCAAACTCTTACACCTGGTGATGTGAATGGAAACCTGCATGATTAAGTAAAGAGTAAATTGGCGGAAGACAAGATGTACCAAACTTGGAGCAAGAGTCACAAAGTGTCAACTCTTTCCGAATTTTCAACCTGAAGTCTGGTCGGACAAATAAGTTAGGGATTAAACTGATCTTTAACACTTCCTTTGCACTCCTTCAATTTTTTTCTTTTCCCTTCGACCCTTCTTTTCTCTGACCATTAGCCCCAAGACACTGAGGGAAGGGGAGAGGAATTGTGGCCACAAAATCGAGACATCTAATTGCTGATCTCGTCGGTATCTTGACACCCCCCACTTCCATATATATATATAAAATGGAAATTAATTCATTTAAAAGCATTTATTAAGCATATATTAAGTGCAAGACATGTGTTAAGCCGTGGAGATACAGATTTAACCTCTAACAGTTCTGTGTTCTAGTTTATATTCTATTAGGAGGTAACATTTTGGGAGATAAGCAAAATTTAAAAATGTATACAGAGTAAATACAAAGTTTTTTTTTTTTTTTTTTTTCTTTTGGGTGGGGAAACAGTAAGCCATGTAGGCTAGCATGAACTCAACTTTGAAGAAAGATTCTAAGAAGTGTGTGTTAAAGGAGTATTTTTTAGGCACCGGGGGAGTTTGCAATTGCATGAAGACTGGATGTACATCACATGTACAGATGTACAAAGAACAGAAAGTTGGACAGTTTGGTTGAAAGAGTGTGTAATAGAG
>JAJPUD010000076.1:608914-657671 GCA_023553655.1 Myrmecobius fasciatus | reverse complement strand
TTTTTTTAGGCACTAGGGGAGTTTGCAATTACCTGATGACTGGAGATAGAATACTATGTATAAAAAACAGAAAGTTGGACAGTTTGGTTTAAAGAGTGTGTAATAGAGTAATGTGCACTAATAATAATGGCTAAAGGAGTATTTTTTTAGGCACCAGGGGAGTTTGAAATTACCTGATGACTGGAGATGGAATACTATGTACAAAGAACAGAAAGTTGGACAGTTTGGTTGAAATAGTGTAATAGTGAGTAATGTGCATTAATAATAATGGCTAGACAATATAATGTGTGGATTTGAAAAGTGCCTTCCTTACAAGTTATATCATCTAATCTTCACTACCACCTGTTGAAATAGGTACTATTCTTATTTTTATTTATGGATCAGGATCTGGATACTGGTCTTCTGATTCCCGGTCCAGCCTTGTAGCCATTTCAAGAGCCCGCTCTGTCCCTAATTACTTAGGAATTAACCTGGAAACATTGGCTTGAGTCAAGTTTAGTGTTTAGATGCTAAACCCAGAAAGTTGGATTTCATGACTCTTCTCCCTTCAATTCAATATTTATGTGGACATCAGAATAATTTTTTTTTTTTTTTATTCAGAGATGTTGTAGGTCACTCTGCAAAATAATCTCCAATGGCACTCTACAGCCCACCAGAGAAAGTACACTCTGGTGACACTCTCAAACCTCATGTTGCTCCCTGGTACTCTAGGTTCTAGAAGAAAAACGGGATTACTTTCTAAAGAAATGCCTGAGCTCTTACAATTTCTGGTTTAGATTCCACCTCCCCCCTTTTTTCTTCTTCTTTTTTTGCCAGAATTCCTACCCATTCTTTAAAGCCTTACTCAAAAGCGGTCTTCCGCCCCCCCCTCCCCATAAATTCCCCACCTGACCTTCCTCCTCAGACCTTACATAGTACTTTGTTTTGCAAATTCCTTATGCACTTGTGACCCAGCTTTGTGTATTATACTTAGGCTTTAAGATTCTGGTTAGTCAGAATTTCATTTTCTGGTCCTGTTTTCTACCTTCCCCAGCACTGTGCTGGGTGCACCCTGGGCACAAAATATTTGATTTGATTTGATTGACAAATCCATGTTGTGGGCAGAGCTGAGTAGCAGTAATTCTCCCACACAGCACATATCTGAGGCATTGGAAACACCCTATCCCATCATTTAATTTGAAACAGACTTCTAAAAAATAACAGTCCAATGAATTCTGATGGGAAGCATCTCCTAAGGTTTGCAGCTAGGATACTGTATCAGACCTCTAATCTGGTAGATGAGCCCATTAGGAGGGGAAAGCTAAGGAGGGCTAAGGGGGCCTGGGTGAGGTGGGGGGATGGGTGGAGTCTGAGATCTGGAGGTTAGCCCCACAGGCCATTTTCCACCCAAACCAACTCCCTTCAACTTTTGCTTCAGAATTCTTTCTAATCAATTCTTTCTCAGGTCCTCTTTCTAGTACCTTCCTTTCTGGTTTTGAGTGCTCCCCAGTCTCTTTTCTTGAAATTTCCTTTTTTTTCCTCCCCTAACCCCAAAAGTACCTTGGAATTCAACACTTTCCCATGTTTCCGCTTCCCTTTTGGGAAGGTGTAGAAGGCTATATCCACCAATTCACCTCCCTTTCCCTAAGTTTGAAAATTCCAATTGTATTTATTTTCCTTTAAATCTCTCTCCCCTTCTTCTCTTCCCCCACCCCATCCCTGGGTTTATTTTACTTAGCAACCAATCCATAAATATTTATTTATTTCTTGGGGTGCATATCTTGGGAACTGTACTAGGCCCTGGGGATACAGACTCAAAACCAAGACAATTCCTCCCCTCAAGGAGCTTGTGTTCTACTATTGGAGGTGAGGGTGGGATGGATAAGTAAATTTTTGTTTTTCTGTCATTTTTAGTTGTGTCTGAAACTGACTCCATTTGGGGTTTTCTTGGCAAAAATACTAGAGTGGTTAACTATTTTCTTCTCCAGCTCACTTTACAGATGAATAACAGGGTTCCTCAGACAATGTTACGTAATTTGCCTGGATCACACAGCTTGTTTTTGAGGTTAGAATTTAAACTTATGAAGATGAGTCTTCCTGACTCCAGGCCTGGCATTCTATTCACTTCATCACTTAGTTGCCTGGTGCTCTCTGAGACTGTTTCTATCTCTTTATCTGTCTGTCTGTCTCTGTCTCTTTCTCTTCCCTCTCCACCTCTCTCTTTTTCTCTCTTTCCCTCTCTTTCCTTTCCTCTCCCCCTTTCTCTCCCACTCTCTTCTATCTCTTTCTGTCTGTCTGTCTCTGTCTCTCTCTCTCTCTCTACCTCTGTCTCTTTTTCTCTGTTTCTTTCCCTCTCTTTCCTTTTCCCCTTTCTCTCCCACTCTCTTCTCTCTCTCTATCTTTTTCTGTGTCTCTCTGTCTTTCTGACTGTCTCTCTGTCTCTCTAACTCTCTGTCTCTCTACCTCTGTCTCTTTCTGTTTGTCTCTATCTTTTTTTCTGTCTCTTTCTCTCCCCTCCTTTAGGTATGGATTTATAGACAACACACACACACACACACACACACACAAACACAATAAATATAAAGTGATGAGGGAGGATAGACAGTTCTAAACCTAGGGGAATGAGAAGGCCTTTTGAAAGAGGTGACACTAGGAATGAACCTTATCCCAGTGGCCAACAAAAGCAAACTTGGTGAAGTAAGAAAAAATTCCTCTGCTTACAATTGTTCAAAATCTGCAACTTTGTCTTCTGCTCAGACTCTGACCCAGAATAAGAAGGGCCTGGGGTGAAGGAGTTACTAGAAATTGGGGAGTTTCCCCTACTATCCGGCATTCCTCTTCACCTAGGTTACAAGGGACATACCTGGGGCACTCTGGGAGGTGGGAGCAGATTTTGTCTTTTTGAATTCAAAAACTTGATTTAAGAGAAGAGGGCTGAGAATGGGGGATGGGTTGAAGTTTTGGAGGAAGTACTGCTCCAGTGGCAAAATGGTGTTTACAAGCCTTGCTGTGTTTGGAGTTGTCACCAGTATTTGCTGCAATAGGCTGGGTGCCTTCCTTCCTGTGGGAATTTGCCAGTTTCTTCACCAACAATTTCTTAAGCAGCCATATGCCACGATGGTGACTCCTTTCTAAGGCAGAGATTATTTTTTTTGGTAAACTTTTTATTTTCAAATATATGCATGGATAATTTTCAACATTCATCCTTGCAAAACTTTGTGTTCCAAATTTTTTCTCTCCCCCCTTACCCCTACCCCTAGACGACAGGTAATCCAATATATGTTAAGCATGTGCAATCTTTCTATACGTATTTCCATAAATAATGTGCTGCACAAGAAAAATCAGATCAAAAAGGGAAAAAATGAGAAAGAAAACAAAATGCAAGCAAACAACAAAAAAGTGAAAATACTATGTTATAATCCACACTCAGTCCCCACAGTCCTTTCTCTGGGTGCTGATAGCTCTCCATCACAAGATCATTAGAACTGCCCTGAATCATCTCATTGTTGATGAGAGCCAAGTCCATCAGAATTGATCATAGTATAATCTTGCTGTTGTCAGGCAGAGAGGTTCTTATTCTTTTGATAATTTGGGAAGCCTCTGGATTGTTCAGAATAATGTTTTTTTAAAAATTGAAGCTTTTTTCCCCCCAAAACATATGCATGAATAATTTTTCAACTATGACCCTTGCAAAACCTTATGTTCTAAATTTTTCTCTCCCTTCTCTCCATCCCCCTCCCCCAGATGGCAAGTAATTCTATATCTGTAGAGCATGTGCAATTCTTCTATACATATCAGAATAATGTTTTTAAATGAATAAAACACATAGGTTTCCAGTTCCAATTGTTCGGTGAAGAGAGCCGTATACACCTAGAGAGAGAGATGTGAAATGTGGACCACAACATAACATTTTCATGTTCTCTATTGAGGTTTGCTTGCATTGTATTTCCTTTATCAGATTATTCTTTCTTGTAGATATGATTTCTCCTGCACAAAAAATGATGCAATAACTATACATATATTCGATTTCTTAAGTATTCTAACATAATTATCATGTAGTGGATATCATGCCATCTAGGGGAGGGGTGGGGAGTAGGGGGGAAAAATTTGTAATGGAAAACTTTGTAAGGGTTAATGTTTAGGAATTACCCATACATATGTTTTGCAAATAAAAAGTATTAATAATAAAAAAACACATAGGTTTCTATAGAGAATGAATTACATTGAAATATAATTATGAAATAAAAAAAATAGCAACAAGTTCAATGATTTCACGTTAAGAACTTCAGCTCTATCTAAGGTGTATTGATGTTCTATGTGGGTCATTCTTTGTGTTTCCCAGGCCTTCCTGTAAAGACTGTAAATTTCAGGTGACAGGGACTAAGCTCTTTATTTTGACACCTCCTTCTGTCTATCCTCCCAGCTCTTGCTCCATACCTTGCTTAGGTCAGAAGTTCTTAAAGTCTTGATCCCCAAGACTATTAAAGGGAATCTGTGAATCTGAAACAGGGAATCCAAAACTATTTTCCTAATATTTATAAAATTTAATTTCTATTAAGTTAATATCAGAAGATAAAACCCATTTGAAGAAAAGCTCTTTGAGGGATTCTTAATAATTTGTAAGAGTGAAAGGGGGTCCTAAGATCAAATAGCTGAAAAATTCCATCTTGGTCATTTGATAAATGTTGGATGAATGAATAGAATTGGAAAATTATATGTATATTAAATCAATAATTTGTAAGAATGTAAAACATCTTGAGACCAAAAAGTTTGAGAATATCTGTTTTAGGTATTTGATAAATGTTGGATGAATAAATAAAGTTTGTGGATTACAGCCATGTCAGATACAACAGTGGAATATAAGTTGGATATTGAATGCCCATAAATATTAAACATAATACATTAGAGCGCACTGCTTTGGAAGATAATTCAGCATTTTTTAAAATCTTTTTCTATTTACTCTATATTCTTTGCTCTACTCTGGCAAATGTCTAAATTTTCCAGGCTGATTATAGGCACTTATAGTTTCTACCTAGTGCTCATTTTTGTCAAAATTTTTCAATATGCCATATTTTTCTTCATGTTAGGGATGAAAAAAAACCTACTGAAACAGATGAATAAATTAAATCTAACAATTTAATTCAGTTCAATATAACAAGTATTTATGAAACATACTTATATGTTAAGTATATGTAAAGTGCTAGGTATACTAAGCTGAAAAATAATAGTCCTTTTTCCTCAAGAACCTTTTAACATGTACTCATATAAGTTCTCTAGGAAAATTTGATATTCAAGGTATGGTTAGGAGCTGAGGTGATGAAGACTACATTCTCAAGGAAAGAGATGACCATCTAATAAAAATGAAAAGATATGTACACAGATATCTATCAGAAAAGGGAAATAGTGATAAGTGCAAGGGAAAAACCCAGACCGAGAAAGCCAAGCATTCAATGGATGCCTAATAAATGTTGTTGAACTAAACTGAAGGAGAAATTCAGTGAAGGAGAAATCACTATGAGGTGTGAAAGCACCTGCAATTAGGTTTGAAAAAAGAGGGATTTCAACAATCAAAGATACGAGGGAAAAATATACAGATAAAAGAGGGAAATCTCTTTCCCTTTTTTCAAGATGGAAGACAAAACCTATTCCCCCCCCCAAAAAAAAATAAAAGGAACCAAAGGGGAAAAAAGGTCAGAAAGGAAAATAAGAACAAAAAGGAAGATGTGGCTGAAAAGGTGGAGAAAAAGCATCAAAAGCAAACCAATTGGAACCCAGTCCTGGCCTGAGGGATCAATTATGCTACACCAAAAACCTTTTTTGAAAGGAAAAAGAACAAGAAGTGGCCAGCTACTATCTCAAAATAGTGATAAGAATGGAGAAACCCACGAGGTAAAGATTCACAAAATGCATAAGTATTACCCTATTGAGAATTGAAAATTGAGAGGGTCTAGAAAGCTGCTAAATTTAGGCTAAAAGCTTTCAGCCTTCACCAGAGGAAACTTGGAGCTAGCATGGCCCTGAGGCAAGGTTCTGACCTTCCTTACCTGCTGCCACAGGGGCAAGCAGTGGTTTCCCTGAAACTACTGGCTAGTGGCTTGCTTCTGGTGACTAGACCTCTGACCATCAACCATGTTGCTCTGAGAAGGACTCACTAGAAATTTGTCATTGCCACTTCTACCTGGGTTAACCTTTTGCATGCAAAAATTCCAAATCATTTTACTGATGCTTGCTTATTTTAAGAAGAGGCTCTATAAACCTAAACACCAAGAAGAGATTTTTTTTCCACAAAGAAAAAGAGAAATAGGAGATTATAGAGCAGTGCAAAGTTGATCCGAAAACAGTGGACTCTTAGATCCTGCCCAAAATCAAGAAAATTTCTCAGCTCTGAGGGTGCTTGCATTCAGAATTCCTTCTCTCTCCAATGAAGTTTCTCCTCACAAAGTAGGATTTCAAATGCCTTCTAAAGAACTCTTTTAAAAATCAATTGGAATAGAATCAAGAGAGCATTGTACACAGTAACAAATGGATTATGTGACTAATGGGCAACTGTGATGGACTTGGCTCTTTTCAACAAGGAGGTGATTCAAAGCAATTCCAATAGACTTGTGATGGAAAGTGCCATCCAGAGAGAGAACTATGGAGACTGAACATGAATCAAAGCATAGTATTTTCACCTTTTTGTTGTTGTTTGCTTGTTTTTTTTTCTCCCTTATATTTTACCCCCTTTTTTTCTATTTTTTTGCACAGCATGACCAATATGGAAATATGTTTAGAGAAACCGCACGTTTAATCTGTATCAGACTATTTGCTGCTTGAGGAGAGAGAAAAGTTTGGAACATGGGGTTTTGCAGGAATGAATGTTGAGAACTGTTTGGAAAAAATAAAATACTATTAAAATAAAAATAATATAATCTTTAAAAATTGGAATAGATAAAAAAGGGGGTGATATTTTAGGTATAGAGGACAAAAGAAGGGTGGCAGGAGAGGGCTGGACAAAATCCTTTGTGAAACCTGGTGTAGTTGATGTGTAATCTTCAGTAATAGGAAACAGGTGTTCACAGGTCATGTTACTTTGTAGATGGTACAAAAGACACATCTGTGATGGCCAGGAAGTTGGGTTGCCATTAATTGAAAATGCGCGATGTGTATTTGATGTGTGCCAGTGACAGTGTTACTAAATACAGAAGTTTATATTGGCTTTCTGTTTCTGGAAGGTGATAATAAGGATATAGGCTATAAGTTTGTGACGAATGACAATTCCCTAGTATGACCTGCAACAGCTAACCAAAAGTCATCGTTTCATTAATGTGAATGCAATTGTCGATAGACATGTTGGTGTGGGGATGCTTTGCATGTACTACCAATATATGTTTCTTTGATGTATATTATTATGCTGTGTTATGTTATATGCATGTACTATATTTCTACTGCTACCTGTGTATTTGGTTACTCAATGGTTTGTATTATACACACACACACACACACACACACACACACACGGCTTGAAATTTGAATTTTAGTTGTATAGATTGTCTTGAATTCTATGAATGTTATGAATTATGTACCTTCACTGAGCTTCACTATGCTAGCCTTATTATTTCTGTAAAATATAGAATAGTAATTTAAATACCTGCAGAAATCTTAAGTGTACCCCAAGTGATTTATAGGAACTTCAAATATTTCACTGAGGAGGAGGATGCAAGAGTGTAAGAAGTCTGTTTCAGACTTTATCCCCTTTAGACTTTGAATGGTCACCTTGAATGGCCTATTTACAGATAATAAAAGGCATATACCTTTTGGACTTAAATTACTATAGACTTCTTTACTCCTTTACTTGACATGAAGCTCCTTATTCAACTTCAGAAGATCATAGGGCCTTAGTTACTGGATGAAGTCAACTGATATTCTCAGCAAGTATCAGATCAATCATTTTTCTTGGATTGATACAAAAAAGAAAGAAAGCCAACTTGGAAGAGAGTTGTTGTGGGCAGGCAAAAAAAAAAGCAGATATGGCAAAGAACTTTTTCCATGTGCCTGTTACAAAGTATAGCAATGGGATAAAGGGGATTTCTTTTTCTCTCGTTTCTTTCCACCCATCCCCCATTAGCAATAAATTCATTAGCCATAGGAAACTTGTTTGAATAGAGCCTGAAAGAATTCAAAGGCATTGCTTTCTCAATTCCAGATTTCCATATGGAATATTCTCAATTTGGGAACTTCCTGGAGCCCAGTAACTGTGTCGAGAGAGTTGATAAGAGGCAGTGAGAGTCTTGGATCCTGCCTGGAAAATCCTTGACTTCTATTTGTACTAGCATATGGGTTCTGGTTATTTCCTAAAGTAAATAATTGTATTGTGTTTCAGTATATCAACAGAATCCCAAACTGGAGTAAGAGTGACTAGAGCTAAGGAATGCAGCAAATCCATCTAGTCAAGAGGGCAAGACTATATATAGCTTCCAGGAGTATTGCCAGGGCATCCATGACCCTATAACCATGCAGCTTTACAGATGAGAGTTTTTTTTATTGCCCATATTTTAACACATGTGTTCCCTGTATGTGTGCCCTTCTGTATGTGAATTTTATTAGCAGTCACTAATTTTATTAATGCTGTATATGTACCTTGAGAGAGATGCTATTCTACTACTTTTCTTACTTTGCAATTCAAATAAATTCATTAATCTTGAACTAATTGTACCAATTAATGCCTATTGATGGCAGAATCATTGATAGGGACTCACAAGTAATAGTTTCAGGATTGTGGACTCAGTACCTTGAATGTGGAAAGTTGTCCTTTTGGGAAAGTAACCCATGAGTGTGAGAGGGGAAATGGCTTTCCAAGGAAGGTACTACCCTGAAAAGCAGAAGATAGGAGGATGAATCTACACTCAATCAGTCTGGCCAAACTGAGCCCAGAAGCACGCTACAGGAAGATACAATCCAAATCCCAAAGGATTCTTTCCTATAACCTTTTCCATTTGGTTTAGATCTTTTGATCAACTCTCTATAGGAACTTTGTCATGACAAGATATTTCACCAATAAAATATTTGATCAGATAAGTCTTTTTTAAAAAGATCAGTAATAATATATTATGTCAAATAGAAATATAGTGTCTATGAAAAAGTGGCTCATTTTTTCTTACTAAGATAGATGTGTGATAAGAGGCAGTGCTGAGTAGTGGCTGAATGCTAGGACTGAAGTAGAGGAGGAATGAACTGGTTGTTTTTATTTATTTTTTTTTACTCAGCAAAAATCTATCATTTTTTTCTTCCTACTATATCTTCCCACCCTAAATTTTGAAATAAAGAAAGACAAAAACACATCTTAAAAAGATATATCATCAAAGAAAACAGATTTATGCATTGGTCATGTCCAAAAAAATATAAGCTTATATTTTCATACTTGGAATCAATCGGGATGCGAGTAGCAGGGCTCCTCCTGCATCTTTTGGAATCCTTATTGGTTACATCATTGATTACTGTTTCTAAATCTTTTAAATCTGTTTGTCTTTGTAATATTGCTATTCTAGTATAAATTGTTCTCCTGGTTCTGTTCCTCTCAGTTTGCTATTAATATCTATAAAACTTCCTAGGTTTCTGTGAGACCCTCATCATTTCTTATAACAAGCTATATTCTGTCATATTCATATGCTATAACTTGTCCAGCCATTTCTAAATTAATAAGCACCTTCTCAGTTTCCAAATTTTTGCTGCTGCAAAAAATCTGCTATAAATATTTTTGGGCATTCTTAATTAGAGTTTGTTTTGTTAGACCTAATGCTTCCCTTAATCTGTACCCCTATTATTTCTCCCTTTTCCTTTCCTTTTCTTTCCTTTTTCCCTGTTAAGTGAAATTTATTTCTGTATTCACCTGTATGTATATGTATTCTTCCCTACATTGACCAATTAGAATGAGATTCATAAATCATTCACTCTTCATCCCTTCCTTGTTTATATAGATTTCTACTTGCACACTCCAATTATTTGAAATATTTTTTCCATTCTTACTCTCCATTTTCCTCTCTAGTGTATTCTTCTTTCCTTCCCTTTACATTCATTTTAAAAGATTATCAAGACATCATAGAACTATTCCCTTTGTCTAATTAGATTCCCTCTATGATGCCTGATGGTAAACTTCCAAACAAACACGTGTTTATTCATATGTACCTTTTTATCTTTTTCTTGACTGCTCAAAGATTCTGTGAATTTCTAGTCTTAATATTTTGAATGATTGGAAGGAAGACTTCCATTTCATTTATATATATATATATATATATATGTATATATATATATATATATTTATTTATTTTACCCCTGTAGGATTATATTAAGTTTTTCTGGGTAAGTTATTTTTGGGTGTAAGTCTATATCATTTGCTTTCTGGAATATCATATCCCAAGTTCTCTGTTACTTTATAATGATGGTTGGTCCCGTGACTTGGGACAGGGTAGTGAGTGATGGCACCTGTTTCTTTAGCTGACACTGATTGAAGCCCCATAATGCCAGTATAGCCTCACCCTGCCCTGGAATGTTCTTATAAGTAGGTACTCCTGACCAGTTTCTACCCCCAATATCTGTAGACCTCCCATTTGTTTCCTTCTGTGGACCTCAGTTAAAAAATTGACTCCCTGTGAGTTTTTTCTTTGATTTGCTGCTCAGGATTTGATCTCGTATGTTCTAAACTTATTTGTGGGACAGAAGAAGCTCTCTGTTCTTCCTGTTACTCTGCCATCTCACCTCTGAAACTTGCCACCTTACATGGCATCGGACAAATCAGTGTTAGTAAGAATTAGTTTCTTCACCTGTAAAGTGGAAATCATAGTAATACCTGTAGAATCAACTTCACAGGGGTGTTGTAAGACTTAAATGAAATAATGTATCTTTGTCTGGCATAAAATAAGTTTAATAAGTACTTGTTGAATGAATGAATGAATGGTTCTTCCACTCAAGTATGTTAACAGAATCATAGGCTCTTGAGAAGAATCATAAAGATAGCTAATTTATCAGCATCCATACTATTTTCTTTAGAAATCTACTACTAGTTTTGGAATCATTTACCTTATTATAGGATAATATAGCATAACATAGTTCTTCAAACATCAGCTCAGGAGTCATCTCCTCCAGAAGACCTTTCCAGATCCTCCCAGCTATATTTACTTTAAAAAAATATTAAATGACTAACCAGTGGGACACCCTTAAGCCAGAACTCCAGTGCTAGCCACTTAGGTGCCTAATTAGGTCCATAATTCACTTGAGAGTCAGTGGAGTTGCCATGATACTGAGGTAGCCTTCCCTGAGTCTCTCTGGAGTCACATGGTGTCACCTAGAAAATCAAAGTGGAGAAGTCTGTTGAGTCATCTATTCCTCTGGCTCAAGAGGTGATAAAGGGAAAGCTTCATCAATTCCTAGGATAAGCCTTTAATCCTGAGTCATCCACTGTGCAAAGCTGACCCCAAAGCTTTTTTTCTGTTGATTGGAAGCATACAAACCAGTTCTGAATCTTTGTTACATCTTAATTTTTGAATTGTAGTTCACTGAGAGCATGAATATAAAACTCATATTCCACAATTTTTTATCCAGTGACTGAAAAATCTTAACTTTCAGTTTCTTCTATTTGAAAAACAGAAAATTTCTATCTTTACAGTGTCTGGGAGTTTTTTGACATTGCAAAGGTGGTAGGGATTAAGCATTTATTAAATTTGTCCTGCAAGGAAGAGTCAGACGTGACTGAATGAAAGAATAATAACAGCAAATATAATGGTGCTGTACCAAGCACTTTACAAATATTATTTCATTTGACCCTCTTAAACAACCTTGAGATAAGTGCTATTATTATCCCTGTTTAATAGTTAAGGAAATAGAGGCAGACAGAGGTTAAGTGAATTGCCCAGGATTACATAGCTATTTGAGCTAAGATTTTTACTCAGATCTTCCTGATTCCCAGACCACTTCTCTATTCACTGCACGATTTAGGTGCCTTGAATTGAGCTTTGGGCTTACACAGACAAAACAAGGGAAGTTAATAATATCTCTCCAAAATGTCCCTTATACTATCTCTTCTTAATTCTTTGTCCAGAGGGCATTTCCATTTTTTATTTTGAAAAAATATTTGTTATATAGAATGGTTCTCTGGGAAAGGAAGAAATAAGGATGACATAAAAAACAAAATATACCAATAAGAATTTATTTTTTAAAAAGGAAGTTTTCCTTGATAAATAAAATTAATAAATTCTTGCAAAAGTGATATCATCTGGCAGTGCTATAAAGATGGGAAGTAAAAATGACTGACTGGGACTTGAATTTAATGAACTATGTGACTTTGGACAAAGGATTTTGTTGTTGTTCTGTCGTTTCAGTGGTAGCTGACTTTTGGAGTTTTCTTGGCAAAGATACTAGAATGTTTTGCCACTTCCTTCTCTAGCTCATTTTTAAATTTAAACTTTTCAATAGTATTTGATTTTCCAAATACATGTAAAGACACTTTTTAACATTTGTTTTTGTGAGACTTTGTGTTCCAAATTTTTGTCCTTCACTCCATGATTTCCTCCCTCCTTCAAACAGCAAGAAATCTGATATAGGTTAAAATATGTGCAATTCTTTTAAACATATTTTTATATTTGTCATGCTGTACAAAAGAAAACCCATTTTTTTTTTTTTAGAAAATCTATTTTAGTTACCAGCTACTGCCAAGAATATCAGACCAAAAAGGAAAAACTCATGAGAAAGAAACAAGTAAAAAACTGAAAATACTATGCTTAGGTCCACATTCAGTCTTCATGGTTCTCTAGATGCAGATGACATTTTCCTTCCGAAGTCTATTGGAATTATATTGAATCACATTGTTGAGAAGAACCAAGTTCATCTTATTTGATCATCATGTGTACAATGTTCTCTTGGTTCTGCTCGTTTCACTCAGCATCAGCTCATGCAAGTCCCTCCAGGCCTCTCTGAAATCGTCCTACTGGTTGTTTCTTACAGAGCAATAATATTCCATAACATCCGTATACCATAATTTATTCAGCCACTCTCCAATTGATGGGCATCCCTTCAGTTTCCAGTTTCTAGCCACTACAAAAAGAGCTTCCACAAACATTCTTGCACATGTGGGTCCCTTTCCTTCCTTTAAGATCTCTTTGGGATATAGGTCCAGTAGTGACACTCATTTTGCAGATGAAGCAAATAAGGTTAAACTCAGAGGTCAGATTAGACTTTAAGATGAGTTTTCCTGACTCCAGTGCTTTACCCACTGCGCCACCTAGCTGCCTCTTGAACAAAGGATAAAGTTATCAAATAAAATTCTAAAGCTGGTCAGAACCTTGGAAATTGTTTAATCCAATTCATTTTTTTTTTAAAGGTAAATTAAATGACTTGTCTGGCTGAAGTCACACAGTTGCACGAATCACAAAATAGTGGAGAGTATGGAATAAATGCAGAATGAAATCCTAGAAAGGCTTTTTGAAGGGATGGCTCAGATGAATTTGTACCTGGCAGATGACACCTGCAGAAAAATTCTAGCTATGTTTCCAGGAGGTTTCCTAGAGATGCTTTAGTATTCTATCCTTTGCAGAAATATTTGCTTCTTTATCATAAAATATTTTTTTTCAGATACATATATGCTTATGGGATTTAATCTATGCTTTTGCACTGTGACCATGGGCAAATGATTTATTTCTGTGGACCTTAGATTCCATATCTGTGAAACAAGGGGTGTAGGACTGAATAAATATTGCAAATATATGCAAAGTAATAAATAGGGGGTAGTTTGAGAGGGGGATGTAGGGAAGGTTTCATGTAGAACTTGGTGCTTGAGTTGAAGAGACTCTATGAGAACTGGATTAGGAGGGAATGCATTCCAGGCAAGAAGAATTCAAAAATCTTGTTAAACTAGATTTTATGATTTAGTAAGTATATTCTTTAGTTCTTATTCTGAAACATCCTTGACTATGACCAGGAAAGTTAGCATAATGACTACTCAATGCTCATTGGTGAAGATAGCTCAAATAGCTTCGTGGTTCCATTCTAATTACCAGCTCCTGCCAAGAATATCAGCCAACATAACATGGAGGGATAAGCCTGTCTCCCCTTTCTATGTCCAATTTGCCTGACTCAGTGAGATTTTATTTCCCTTGATCATACTGCTCTCTACTGGCCGTCTTGAGCATTACCAATGGACTGAAGGAAAAGTAGACTTGGCCTTTTAGAACTATTTTTTGGATATTTAACATCCGCAGAGAGTAGTCTCTGATTATTTATTGCAAAATATCAAATTAAAGCCAGGTGGGAACAAATATAAATAACTCATTGTCTGATTCTACTGTGAATTTATAAGAAGCACCAAAGACTTTAGAAAGCAAATCCTTTTGATGTTTTCCATTTTTAATCATACATGAAAGCTTCATGAGACAGATCAAACAAAAGTAAATATTTGATTATCTTGGTTTTAATAAGAATTAATTAACACAATAACTAACAATCATTTTTACTACTATGTAGCTTATTGATGTTTTCACAAAGCTCTCTATAAATTCTGATTTCGATTCCTCAAAAAATGACATTATAAGATATATGAGAATCGTATTATCTCCAATTTATAAATGAGGAACCTGAGAGTCAGGGAAGTTACTTTATTTTCCCAAATTCACATAGGTAAACGGGAAATGAAATTTATGTGTTTTTCACTCATATACAGAAAATAACCATATATTTCTTTAAAAATTTTTAAAAATTAATATTTTAATTTTTACATATATTTCTTTTAAATAAAGTAAATAAAATGTTATCAGTCTAAATCTTCCCAATTAAAAAAATGAGTTTTATTGATTTCTTGTTTTTTATACCATGTCATTTTTGAAGATCTACCTCCCAACCTGCCTCCCAACTGCAACTGAAAAACTCTTACACAAAAGCAACTTATAGGAAAAACTGGAAAGACTTATATGAACTGATGCTAAGGAAAGTGAATAGAACCAAGAGAACATTGTACACAGCAACAACAAGATTATGTGATGATTGCTTGGCTCTTTTCAATAATGGGGTGATTCAAGGTAATTCCAATAGACTTGTGATGGAGCGATCTGAATCCAGAGAGAGAACTATGGAGGCTGAGTGTGACTCAAAGCATAGTGTTTTCACCTTTTTTGGTGGTAGTGTTTATTTGCTTATTTTTTTCCTTTTGATCTTATATTTTTTGTGCAGCAGTATGACAAATATGGAAATATGCTTAGAAGAACTGCACATGTTTAATGTATAGTGGATTGCTTGCTGTTTCTGGGAGGGAGTAAAGGTAGGGAGGGAGAAAAATTTGAATATAAAGTCTTGCAAAGGATAATGTTGAAAACTATTTTTGCATGTATTTGGAAAAATAAAAAAGCTATTAAAAAACAAACAAACAACTGACAGTTCTATCTGTCAATTTTGCCTTCTTTCTCTTTAGAAGAAAGTTTCATTTTGGGTTTTACCATTATTTAGAGTTGGCTTCCTTTCAGTGTTCTTTTCACTTATATTATTGTAATCATTGAATATGTTTCCCATTCTTTAATCTTTTGATCTATTGAAGGATCTATAATATATTTAAGTAATCCCTGTATCTGTGGTTCATGGTACAATGGAATAATCCCTGGATTTGGAAGCAGATATCCTGAGTAAAAAAAACCTGTCTCTGCCACTTGCTACCAATATAACAAGATATTTAATTTTTTTAGGCCTCAGTTTCCTCTTGTGTAGAAAGAGGAAATTAGATTAGATCATCTCCAAGCTCTAAATCTATGATGAAGCAATCTAAGCCTTCCCATCCTGTGTGGATTGTGTCCATTCCCTACTCCCAATTCCCCCAAATCATTCACAGATTGTACCATAACTTTAATTCATATTCAAGTCATATAATATTACTGGAAGAAAAAGATGTTTCTTTATTTTAAGGAAAAACTTGGGACCAAAGATAGTAATTAGTAGGATATGAATTAAACATTTAAGTATTTTCTCTTCCTCCGTATTTCTATAGAACACAATGATGGTCCTACTTGCCATTGCTCATATATATAACACCATTTTCTTTTTCCATATTTTTGTGCTATGTATTCCCCAAGCCTTGGAATAGAAGCAGTTAGGTAATAAAATAGGCAAGAACTATGATCCATGAATTCAGATTTGACCTCAAGCACTAAATGTGCATCTCTGAGCTAGTGATTTAATCTCTGCTTCAGTTTTCTCAAGTATAAAATGGGGAAAATAATAGCACCTATCTCACGTGATTGTTATGAAAATCAAATGAGATAATATTTGTAAAATGGCTTAGCAAGTTCCTGGTACAAATGAATTTCCTTCCCAGGATACTCTTCTCTTCCTCCTCAACTTAGCTTTTTGGAATCTTTAGCTGCTTCTTCTTCTTCTTCTTCTTCTTCTTCTTCTTCTTCTTCTTGCTGAGGCAATTGGAGCTAAGTGACTTGCCCAGGGTCACACAGTTAGGAAGTGTTAAGAGTCTGAGGTCAAATCTGAACTCAGGTCTTCTGACTTCAGGGCTGGTGCTCTATCCACTGCACCATTTAGCAGCCCCTCTTTAGTTTCTTTCAAAGCTTAGCTCAAATATCATTTCTTCCACAAAATTTTTCCTGACTGGGCTCTCTTTCCTTCTTGTTCACTTAGTAGTTTCACCAAGCTAAAATTATTCTATATTTACTTTATCCCTTTATCTTTCTTCCTTTTTCTTCTTCCCTTCCTCCCTCTTTCCCTCCCTCCCTCCCTTCTTTCTTCTTTCTTCTCTCTCTCTCTTTCTCTTTCTTCCTTCCTTTCCTCTCCCTCTCCCTCTTTCTCTCTCTCTCTCTTTCTCTCTTCCTTTACTCTCTCCTCTCTCTTCCCTCCTCTCTCTTTTTTTCCCTCTCTCTCTTTCTCCTTTCTTCCCTCTCTCCTCTCTTCCCTCTTTCTCTTTCATCTAGATAATCACATATGTACATGTTATTTTTTTTTTTTTTTTTTTTTTTGCTTTTTGCTGAGGCAATTGAGGTTAAGTGACTTGCCCAGGGTCACACAGCTAGGGAATGTTAAGTGTCTAAGACCAGATTTGAACCCAGGTCCTCCTGACTTCAGGGCTGGTGCTCTATCCACTGCGCCACCTAGCTGCCCCACATGTTATTTTAATACAATAGAATTTAAGCTCCTTGAAGGCAGAAACTATTTCATTTTTGTTTCTGTATATCTAGGACCTAGTACAATCCCTTACATATTGCAAGTGCTTAATAAATACCTGTTGTATTGAACTGAATTAAATATGCAGTGTCTGCTAAAGCTATGTGTTGATAAATGAGCTCTATAGATTGATTACCCATCTAAAATACATACAACTTAAACAATTGATTTTCTTCATTCACTTGGTTTTTCCTTTGGATAGTTAATCAGAGAGTCATTTGAACAGTTATTGCTTAGTTACATCATGCAAAGAATTTTCTATGACATGTC
The DNA here is from genome assembly GCA_023553655.1 of Myrmecobius fasciatus. Classification (NCBI taxonomy): domain Eukaryota; kingdom Metazoa; phylum Chordata; class Mammalia; order Dasyuromorphia; family Myrmecobiidae; genus Myrmecobius; species Myrmecobius fasciatus. The sequence continues at coordinate 640,244 of JAJPUD010000076.1, read as the reverse complement.
AAAATCATTGCTTAACCAAGTTAAATATTGTCAAAAAATAAACATAGTGAGTTTTATATTTGCTTTACCATTTATTCAATTGTATGACTAGCAGTAGATTATTGTTTGCTAAAGTCCATGCTTGACAAAAGATGACAAAGTCTATTTTCTTCACTTGCATCAATACTATCTTTAATACAAATAAAATTATCCTTACAAAAATGTTTCACTAACAAAAAAGTAAGTGTATGGATTAATAGTTATTGACATACTCCTAGTAATTTTTTCATGTAATAAAATCTAATTTTGGGGGGCCTTTGTTATGCTTCCTTCTTTCAGATACCTTGAGCATTAATTCCTTAGTACTCTTAAAAAGGTGATTCCACATCAGTTATGCCATTTCCGTTAAAATATAGTCCATTTCATTTTATTTTTTAAAAAATGGTTCACAAAGTCCAATGCCATCTGACTCTCTTCTTTTTTCCATGTTTTAATATTTTTATTTTCACCAGTTACTTGTTTTTTTTTTAAACTGAGTTCCAGATTCTCTCCCTTCCTTTTCATCCCCCACCACTGAAAAGGTGCATGTAAAGTTATGTAAAACATTTCCATAAAAGTCATATTTTGAAAGAAAACGTAGATTTCCCTTTCCCCCCAAAAAAAACCTCAAGAAAAAAAAAAGTATGCTTCAGTCCTGACTTTCTTCTAAAGAAAGTGTAGTGATATACATATGAGATTTCTGCATAAGCTGCAAACTTGAGCTTCTTTAGACTATAAACCCCTTAAGGACAGAAATGATTTCTTTTCTGAATTTGTAGTTTTATTTTTATTTATTTATTTGTTTGGTCATTCTTCATTCTTTTATTTATTTATTTATTTGCTGGGGTGACTGGGGTCAAAGGACTTGTCTAGGAACCACACAGCCAGGAAGTATTAAGTGTCTGAATCTGAATTTGAACTCAGGTCCTCCTGACTTCCAGGCCGGTTCTTATTTGTAGTTTTATTAGCCAGCTCAATTACTTGTATATGATAGGTGCTTAAGAAATGTTTGCTGAATTTTCTCATTTCTTCCTGCTGAGCCATATTTTCCAACATAGTTTTCATTGTCTTTCCCTAAATCTACCTTTGCATTGGAATCACCAAGTATCAAAGCTTAAGTCTCTTTAATTTGGAAGATTTTGTTCATTTTTATAGAATATATCTCTTTCTCCTCTGAACAAATATTGACACAAAATTGCAGTTGTTTTTGTTACTTATTTTCTCAAATGCTTATCATGAATACTGCAATATGCAATGGCCAAATTTCCAATTAAATAATTTTTTTTGCTTAAACCAATTCTGCCAAGTCCTTTATTTGCCTCTTCAAGGAGAATCAATGTCAATGGCACTTAGCCAAGCTAGCTGTGGACATGGCAGATTCATCTCCCATTACCCTAATTTGATCACATTTCTATTTTTAGGAATATTTAGTATGTCTCCATTCCCTACAGTAAATATCAAAGACTAGTGGTTGTGATTCAAAGGTCTCCATGGTCTATTTCCAAACTACACAGCCATCCTCCTGCATTACATTATACTTACCCTTCATCCTAATCAAATCAGACCAGTGTGCTTTCTTTATTCTGAAACTTTACCCTCTATACTTGGAATGTCTAACCAATTTCTCTCATTTTTGATTGTAGATATATTACCCATTTTTGAAGTTCCAAATCAACTTCTAACTTCTCCTGATGCTCTTTCTGATTTTTCCAGCTAGAATGATCTCCCCTTTTAACAATGTAAAACATCATGTTCATCTTATACCCTTAGAATATTCTAAAATTTTTATATTTATTTGATGAGGGAAGATGAACACATATAACTAGTGAGGAACAAACACTAGCTCTTTGTTATAAAATCTCTAGACAGGAGTTTTGAATCTTTGCTTATAGTTATAGTGGTATTAGGTTTCTAATAATCATTGACACTTGTTGATATTTGTTTTTACTATTCTTGCCATTTCTACCTCACAAAGTTAGATTTTCCTGTTGACCTTCTGAGCACTGGATCTTCAAGGCCCTGTCTCTGTGTGCATCAGGGTCCCTCAGCCCTAGTCTATATTTTGTTGATATCTTGGTATCCTGCTGGTCATCACTGTACTGGTTGCTACTTTAGGGGAGTTCCTAGTAACCCACTCTTGGGCATTCTGACCACGCTGAGGCTTTCTCAGCTACTTATAGTGGGTAGCACATTGGCTAGAGTGTTAAATTTGTAATCAAGATCTGAGTTTGAACCTTGCTTTAGGGATGTGTGATTTTTGGAAAATCATTCAACCTCTGTCAGCTTCAGTTTTCTTATCTGTAAAATGGCAAAATAAATAAATAGATGGATAGATAAAAAAATAAAGGTAATACATTTATTTTACAGGGTTACTGTGAAGGAGTCATACTGAGATTCTCATAATTTGAATGCTTCAAAATGATGCAATATTTCTTTCCTCATACCCTTAGATCATTATTGCATTGCAGCCAGAAGTTCATGTCATGGAAAGTTCAGAAAGGTAGAAATTAGAAATAATCCAAAGATTTTCAAATTGAGAGTCCCCTGCTGGACATTGGGAATATTACATCCTTTTGAAAAATCAGGACTTGCTCACTGAAAACTCATTGATGAAACTGCTTGGTAGGTGGCTCAAGTATCTCATACCTGGTAACAAAATTAAATATCTTATTTCCTTGTTGATTTGGGGAGGAATTTTTGCAATAAGTTTCATGGATAAAGGTTTCGTTTCTAAAATACATGAGGAACTAATTCAAATTTATAAGAATGAGAACCATTGCTCTTGGATAAATGGACATGGGCTATGAATGTGTAGTTTTGAATAAAGCAATCTAACCAATTAATAGCAATTTGAAAAAATGCTCTGAAATATTAATAGTTAGAAAAATGCAAATTAAGAAATTCTGAGATTCAACCTTATATTCATCAGAATGGCAAAGTTGACAGAAGAATATGACAATGTTGTAAGAGTTGTGGGAAAACAGGCACATTAATGCATTGTTGGTAAAGTTGTGAATTGGTCCAGTTATTCTGGAGAACAGTTTGGAATGCCCCAAAAGACTAAATTATTCAAGCCCTTTGAGCTGGCAATAGTATTACTAGGCCCAGCTCCAAAGAGATCAAGGAAAGTGCAAGACCTTTGTTATCTATAAGGTGGCTCAAAATAAGCCTCTAAGTTATGTCTCATGTTGACCAGTTGTCTCCTGTCTTATCCTTAGTAGACATGACGAACAGCTGTTTACCATGTCATACTTTCCTGTCACATACTTGAAGAAAGTGACCTTTTGGCTACACAAAAATGTGTTCCTCAAACCTAAGTGATGATGTGTGAATGGTATATTTACAGCTGCCAAATAATCTTTCTCTCTTGAGCAACAGGCTTATGGTTATTCAGCAAAATTGTATTTAATTGTGGATAAACATCTCTTGTGTGACTAATTCAAATAAAAAGCTATTGCTCCAAAACCACAACAAGTGATAAAAGTAGTAGTCCTACAATCTCCATTTCCTACTCCTGGGGCAGGGAGAAGAAAGAAATCTCCTAGCCATCCTCCTTGCTTCATTTAGACTGTGGATGAAGGCAATAACTTCATGGGTTGTCAGACCAAGGGTAGGACTAGTTGGTATGATCTTGGCCCTGGTCATGGATGGCACAAGTGATGAAACAAAGGTCCAGAGAGGATAAACAATTTGCCCAAAGTCACAGAGGCAGTAGTAATAGTCAGGACTCCAAGGACTTTGCTCTTTCTACCATATCATTTTTAAGAATGAGATAAGTGGATAAGGAATTATCAAGCAGTAATTAGGGTTCTTTAAGGATGGAGCAGCAGAATTATCAAGCAATAATAAGGGTTCTTTAAGGATGGAATAACAGAATTATCAAGTAATAATAAGGATTCTTTAGGGATGGAGTAGCAGAATTATCAAGCAATAATAAGGATTCTTTAAAGATGGGGTAATAGAATTATTAAGCAATAATAAGGATTCTTTAAGGATGGAGTAACAGAATTATCAAACAATAATAAGGGTTCTTTCAGGAGTCTTTATCATAAATTGATGGAGTAGCAGAATTATCAAGCAATAAGAGTTTTTTAAGGATGGAATAACAGAATTATCAAGTAATAATAAGGGTTCTTTAGGGTTGAGTACTTTCTTCTACTAAATCTCCCTCCTATAATTCTTCATTATGTGGAGGTAGTACTTAGGTTCCATGCCAGTAGTATACAAGCTCTTCTAGGTCCTTTCAAAAAGGAAAGGTTTTAAGTAACGAAATAGTAATAGGATACACACACATGTACAGTTAAGGGCATAGGAATGGGATACACATAGCATATACATATACACCTGCACACATACACAGGTAAGGACATGGTAATAGGATATGTACACGTCTGTGGGAGTATGGTGTATGGTGTCCAGGAAAGACTAGCACTTCTGGTCTGAGGGGTGCTGAGCCCTTTTCAGGGCTTCTTTCCACATTTGGAGTTCACTTGACTCCCCCAGCTCTCACCTGTGACTCTGAGAAGCTGTATGTAGCATGCACTCTAGGAAATCATTTTGGCAGACAGGTTAAAGCAGGTTGAGGATAACTGCGGGAATCTCATAGACATTGGTGAGTTAAAGGGCTCTCTACCCCAAGCATGGGAAGACTTCCTCCAGCAGAAGGGGTAGGTGAGTACCATTTGTCCTCACAGCAACAAAGGCTGCTGAAGCAGGGAGTGCTTAGAACTTAGACATCAAATGGTTCTGAGCCATTACTGGTCATCTTGATTTTTGTCTTGCCACTGGACTCCAATAACTCAGGAAGAAAGAAAGAAGTCAATGACTTTAAGCAGCTTAAGTTCAATTTATGCTTAAGTCAAAAGACATTACCTTTACTGTTTTATTATTTTTACCTACCTCAACGTCCTGTGGCTATAGACAAGGGACAAAAGCAACAGTTGCAGATACACTGGGAGCTGTAGTCACCATTCTACTCACCTGTGCCAAAGAATGGTGTTCTCACTGGATGGAAGCAGCCGTGGGATTTTGCAGCCCCCTGGGTGTCTGAGCAGCATTTTTAATGTACTGGTCACCTCTGGGTGTGAGGAAGGACTGGAAAAGAGACCTCAAAATTGTCTGTTCCTCCTAATATAACTCTGGCCTGCTTACAGGCAGAGGCCCTACCTCATGGTCAAAACACGTGCAAAAGAAATGTGCAAAAACTCGTGAAGATGATTCCTCTCACCTGAATCCGTCCATGAGTGTGCTTATGGACAGTAGAGCTGAAAGAGGAACAGCTCTTGTTGGGTGAGAACTCAACTGGTGTTATCAAAGAGCAGTCCTGAGGGAAACAAAGCTGGCAAATGAAATCCAGCTTACCAAAGTTGGAGCTGGATACACGTTTTTCCTGGTTTTTGTTGTTGCTGTTGTTGTTGTTATTTGTTTTTTTGTTTGTTTGTTTTTTCTGAGGTATAGAGAGAGACATGAAACTAGTACGGGTTACACAAACAAAACCAAGATAGTCAACAAACTTGTGTGCATGCTCAAAGGAGGGAAAAACAGGTTCATGACAGTGTGATTTCCATTTGCACAAAAAAATCAGTATATAATTCATCATGACAAACCATGATGAAGTCCAAAGGAAATTTTATGAAGTCCTGGAAACCCTTATCATCAATATGCCAAAAGAGGAAAAAACTTATAATTTGGGGGGACTTTAGTGACAGAGTTCAGTGGCAGATATGGCAGGGAGTCCTTGGGAGAAATAGAATCAGAAAAGCACAATAATGATCACTTACTACTGAAGACGTGTGCATCTCATGATGTTCTCATCACTAACACTGTCTTCCATTTACCTAAACACAATAAAACTTCATGGATGCCCCCTTGCAGCAAACATTGGTACTTAACAGACTATGGTTTGTAAGGAGAAGAGGCAGACAGAATATGAGAGTGACCAAGGCAATATGTGGTGCAGAGTGCTGGACTGGTCCTAGATTTATGCTGTCAAAGCTCAACATTTGCATTCAGCAAAAGCATCGGCCCAGGATTTAATGTCAACAGATAAGAGCACTTTGGGCTTGAATAGTTAGTTGCTAACTTGGAGGGAAAGCTGAGCCAGCACAGTTGGCAATAGTGGAACAGAAAAGAGGGAATCTTTAAGAAATTTGGTGTACAAGCACTGCATCTAAGGCAGAACACACACAAACGTCAAGATTGGTTTGATGAAAATGATGGGAAATTCAGAAGCTGCTAAGTGAAAAATGAGAACTCCGTAGGGTTGACCAGCAGGAGAGTTCATCTGTCTGTAAGAAGGCAGCATTTAACTATATTAAAAGTAAACTGCAATATGTATAAAGGAATTGCACATGTTTAACATATATTAGATCACTTGCCTACTAGAAAGGGGGGGGAGTGAGGGGAAAAAATTAGAACAAAGGGTTTTATAGGGGTGAATGTTGAAAATTATCCATGTATGTATTTTGAAAATAAAAAGCTATAATTTAAAAAAAGTAAATTGCAAATGAGATACAGAATTCTTGACTTAATAAGAAGTCAAATAAAATTGTTTTATGCTGATAATAACAATTCTGAAGGCTATTTATGGACCAAAGACCTATAGCACATCTCAACTTTTTAGTGCTGATGGAGCCACATTGATTAGTAATAATGACATAATCCTGGAGAGAGGGCTGTTCATAGTGTCATTAATCAATGCTAAAGTTTACCTCAGGTCAAAATCAATCCCTGTCTAGCTGAATTTTGTACTGAAGAAAGAGTTTTGAATGCCGTTAGGCTCCTCTTGTGTGGCAAGGTATCTGGTGTTGATTTTATTTCAGCTGATATTTATAAGGCAGGGGTCCACTGTTTATACAAAAGCTGACATAAATTTTGGAGGATATATGGTAAAAGGAAGTTATCTATTCCCCTGGAATTCAAGGATGCTTTCATTGCTGACCTCCATAAAGGAAAAGAAAATAGGTTGTCCTGTGACAATCATAAGGGGATTGGTCCCTTAATCATTGCTGGCAAGATTCTTGGTAGAATTCTTCTTAATAGGTTGATTCTTCATCTGGAAGATAGTCATTCTCTCAAGAACTAATGGTTTCAGAAAGGGTCGAGGAACAATCAACATGGCATTTGCTGCTTGACAATTCCAGGAGTAGAATAGAAGTCTGTATTACAACATTTGTTAATCTAATGAAGATCTTTGACACTGTCAGTCATGAAGGTTTATGGAAAATTATGGCAAAATTTGGTTATCTGGAGAAGTTTGTCAGTATTGCACAAAATTTCATGATGGAGTACTTGCCCACATTCTGGATAATGGAGGATGCTCTTGAACTTTCCCAGTCACCAAACAAGTGCATTTTTGCTCCCAGGATGTTTTCAGCCATACTGTCAGACAAAGTCAACAAGAATGAAAATAGCATCAAGGTCACCTTATTACACTGATGTTAAATTATTTAACTTGAAAAGGCAAAAACCTAAGACTAAAGTACAGGGAGAGTTGATGCAAGACTTTCTGTTCATAGATTAGGTGCTTAATATAGCCTCTGAGGCTAAGATGCACCAAAATATGAAATGATTTTTTCTGTTGCTTATGCTAATTTTGATCTGACAATTAACACCAAAAAAACACAGGTTTTCCACCAGCCAGAATCCCACCATTGGAAGGAACCATTGGTTATAGCAAATGGAGAAATTTTGAATGCTGTAAAGAAGTTTGCTTACCTTGACAATATATTTTTCCTGGAAAATACACACAGATGATGAAGTTGACATATCAATTGCCAGAGTTAGCTCAGTGTTTGGGGGGACTCTAAAAGAAAGTGTGGGAGAGAAAAGAAATTGGGCTGTCTACCAACCAAAGGTCACCAGAGCTGTTGTGCTGATCTCATTGTTGTGTGCTTATGAAATCTGGGCAGTTTATCACTCCCATGCTAGGACACTGAATCATTTCCATTTTAGTTTTCTCAGGAAGATTCTGAAGATCATTTGGCAAGATAAGGTACCAGATGCCGAGGGCCGTTTTTGAGCTGAACTGCCAAGCATTCAAATTCTACTGAAGAATGCAACTCTGATGGCCTGGCCACATTGTTTAAATACCAAACCCATGTTTGCCTAAAAGATTATTTTTATGATTTGCATGCAGCCGGTGAAAAGGCAAGATACCAGGACACTCCCAAGGTCTGTTTGAAAAATATTAAAATCTATTGTGAGACACTGGAGACAATGGCAGAAGGCTACCTAGTATGAGATGCCTGCACCCAAGAAGGTGCCTATGAATAAAGAAGAATTGCAGGAGCTTAAAAGCAAATCTGGAAATAACTCCACACTACCTGTTAATATAGATTATTTGTACCCTACCTGCAGGAGAGCCTTCTGAGCTTATTGATCTGATCAGCCACAGTCAGAGACACTGTACCTTGATTCCAACATAGCGATATCATGTTGGTCCTTATTGAGAATATCTATAACAACATATCTATCTTCTGTCTGTCTGTCTATCTACCTGTCTTCTTAAAACTTGTTTAAGTTGGGAAGAGCTCATCAGATTGAATTTTTCAGCCATAGCTATTCTTTTTTTTAGAAAATTTTTTATTAAAGCTTTTTATTTACAAAACATATGCATGGGTAATTTTTCTTTTTTTTTTATTAAAGCTTTTTATTTGCAAAACATATGCATGGGTAATTTTTCTTTTTTTTTATTAAAGCTTTTTATTTGCAAAACATATGCATGGATAATTTTTCAACATTGACCCTTGTAAAGCTTTCTGTTACACCTACCCTCTACCTCCTCCCCTAGATGGCAGGAAGTCTAATACATGTTAATTATGTTAAAATACTTGACAAATCGAATATGTGTATACATATTTATACAATTATTTTGCTGTGCAAGAAAAAAATCTGAGAAGGGAAACATAATGCAAGCAAACATCAGTCGAGAGCATGAAAATGTTATGTTGTGGTCCACATTTCACATCCCTCTCTCTGGGTGTATATGGCTTTCTTCACTGAACAATTGGAACTGGTTTGAATCACCTCATTGTTGAAGAGGGCCATGTCCATCAGAATTGATCATCATATAATCTTGCTGTGTATAATGATCTCCTGGTTCTGCTCATTTCACCCAGCATCAGTTCATGCAAGTCTCTCCAGGCCTCTCTGAAATCATCCTGCTGGTCGTTTCTTATAGAACAATAATATTTGCATGGGTAATTTTTCAACATTGACCCTTGCAAAACCTTCTGTTCCATACTTCCCCCTCCTTCCCCCCCCACTCCCTCCCCTAGATGGCAGGTAGTCCAATACATGTTAATTATTTTAAAATATATGTTAAATCCAATATATGTATATATCTTTATACAGTTATATTGCTGCATAAGAAAAATTGGATCAAATAGGAAGAAAAAAAAACCTGAGAAAGGAAACCAAATGCAAGCAAACAACAGAAAGAGTGAAAATGCATAGCAATTCTTTAAAAAAATTTTTTATTAAAGCTTTTTATTTTCAAAACACATGCATGGACAATTTTTCCATGTTGACCCTGCAAAACCCTGTGTTCCAAATTTCCCTCCCTTCCCCTTCCCCTCTCCCCCAGATGGCAAGAAATCCAATATATATTAAACATGTTAAATATATATTAAATCCAATACATGCGTACATATGTATATAATTATCATGCTGCACAAGAAAAATCAGATCAAAAAGAAAAATAATGAGAAAAAACTCAAAAAGCAAGCAAACAACAACAAAAAGAATGAAAATGCTATGTTGTGATCCACACTCAGTTACCACAGACCTCTCTCTGGGTGTGAATGGCTCTCTTCATCACTGAACAATTGGAACTGGCCTGAAACATCTCATTGTTGGAAAGAACCATGTCCATCAGAATTGATCATCGTATAGTCTTGTTGCTGTGTATAATGATCTCCTGGTTCTGCTCATTTCACTCAGAATCAGTTCATGCAAGTCTCTCCAGGCCTCTCTGAAATCCTCCTGTTGGTCGTTTCTTACAGATCAATAATATTCCATGATATTCATATACCATAATTTATTCAGCCCTTCTCCAACTGATGGGCATCTCGGTTTCCAGTCACTTAAAAATGGCTGCCACAAACATTTTTGCACATAGCCACCGTAATTCTTAAAATGCATCTAATTCCTGCAGTGGTTTTGATCTTAAGTGAATGAAATACCTTGAAGACAAAATCATAGATCAGTGAAATATTGACTGCTAAGTACAGACATACTTCATTTTACTGTTCTTCGCTTTTTTGCACTTTGCAGATGTTGCAGGGTTTTGTTTTGCTTCCCCCTCCCCCCCACAAACTGAAGATTTGTGGCAACCCTGCATTGAACAAGTCCATTCATTGGTGCCATTTTCCTAACAATAGGTACTCATTTCATGCCTCCGTATAACATTTTGTTAATTTTCACAATATTTTAACCATATATCTATTATGGCTATCTGTGATCAGTAATCTTTGACATTATTATCTTAATTGTTTTTGAGCTCCACAAGCCATGCTCATGTAAGATGGCAAACTTAACCAGTAAATGTTGTGTGTGTCCTGAATGCTCCACTGACCCTTTCTTCTATCTCTCTCCCTCTCCTTGAGCCTTCCTATTCTCTGAGACGTAACAGTATTAAAATTAGGCCAATCAATAACCCTATAATGGCCTTTAAATGTTCAAATGAAAGGGAGAACCAAGAAATGAGGCAAACCTAATTGTTGTCTTATTTAAGGAAACTGTCAGAGCCACTCCAACCTTTATCAATCACTACTCTGATCAGTCAATATTGAGGTAAGAGCCTCCACCAGCAAAAAAATTTACAACTTGGCTGAAGGTTCAGGTGATGGTTAGCATTTTTCATCAATAAACTATTTTAAAAATTAAGACATGTACATCTTTTTTTAGACATAATACTATTGCACATTCATGACATTCTAATATTGTGTAAACATAACTTTTCCAAACCAAAAAAAATATGACTCACATTTTTTTTGCTTTTTTTAATTAAAAGCTTTTTATTTACAAAACATGAGTGATTTTTCTACATTGACCTTCGCAAAACTTTTTTTTCTTTTGTTCCAACCCCCAACCTTCCCCCTAACTCCCACCCCTAGATGACAGGTAATCTAATACATGCTAAATATGTTAAATTATATGACAAATCCAATATATGTATACATTCTATAAAGTTATCTTACTGCACAAGAAACATCAGATCTAGAAAGAGAGAGAAAAAAAAAACCTAAGAAGGAAAACAAAATGCAGGGAAATATTCACAGAAAGCGTTAAAATGCTGTGTTGTGGTTCACACTCAGTTCCCTCAGATCTCTCTCTGGATATATATGACTATCTTCATTGCTGAACAATAGGAACTGGTTTGAATCACATCATTGTTGAAGAGAACCATGTCCATCAGAATTGATCATCATATAGCCTTCTTGTTGCCGTGTATAAGGATCTCCTGGTTCTGCTCATTTTGCTCAGCATCAGTCCATGCCAGTCTCTCCAGGCCTCTCTGAAATCATCCTGCTGGTCATTTCTTACAGAACAATCATATTCCTTTTTTTTTTTTTAGTAGAGAAATGACAATTTCTTTTTTTTTTAAATTTTATTTTATTTGCATAACATATGTGTGGGTAATTCTTCAACAATAACCCTTACATAGCTTTCCGTTACACATTTTTCCCCCCAACTCCCCACCCCTCCCCTAGATGGCAGGATATCCACTACATGTTAATTATGTTAAAATATTGGCAAATCGAATATATGTATACATATTTCCAAACTTATCATTGTTGTGCAAGAAAAATCTTATCTACACAAACGATATATCAGATAAAGGAAACACAATGTAAGCAAACATCAATCAAGGAGTATGAGAATGCTATGTTGTGGTCCACATTTCGCATCCCTCTCTCTGGGTGTATATGGCTTTCTTCAGTGAACAATTGGAGGTGGTTTGAAACATTTCATTGTTGAAGAGAGCCATGTCCATCAGAATTAATCATCATATAGTACTGTTGTTGCTGTGTATAATGATCTCCTGGTTCTGCTCATTTCACTCAGCATCAGTTCATGTAAGTCTCTCCAGGCCTCTCTGAAATCATCCTGCTGGTCATTTCTTACAGAACAATAATATTCCATAGTATTCATATACCATAATTTATTCAGCCATTCTCCAATTGAAGGGCATTTATTCAATTTCCAGTTTCTAGCCACCACAAAAAGGGCTGCCACAAACATTCTTGCACATGTGGGGCCTTTTCCTTCCTTTATGATTTCTTTGGGATATAAGCCCAATAGAAATGCTGCTGGGTCAAAGGGTATGCACAGTTTGATAACTTTTTGAGCATAGCTCCAAATTGTTCTCCAGAATGACTGTATCCGTTCACAGCTCCACCAACAATGCATCAGTGTCCCAGCCCTCCCACAACCCCTCCAACATTCATCATTAACTTTTCCTGTCATTTTAGCCAATCTGACAGGTGTGAAGTGGTACCTCAGGGTTGTCTTGATTTGCATTTCTCTGATCAACAGTGATTTGGAGCACCTTTTCATATGACTATAAATAGTTTTAATTTCATCCTCTGAAAATTGTCTGTTCATATCCTTTGACCATTTATTGATTGGAGAATGGCTTGAATTTTTATAAATATGAGACAATTCTCTATATATTTTCGAGATGAGACCTTTATCAGAACCCTTGAATGTAAAGATGATTTCCCAATTTATTACTTCCCTCCTAATCTTGTCTGCATTGATTTTGTTTGTACAAAAACTTTTTAACTTAATATAGTCCAAGTTATCTATCTGGTTTTCAATTAAGAGTTCCAGTTCTTCTTTGGACATAAATTTATTCCATCTCCATAGACGACTCCATTTTTCAACTAAACTTATACATAAAAATTTTGTGGAGCTCAGAAACAATTAAAATAATAATATCAAAGATTACTGATCACAGATCACCATCACATTTCACAGATCACCATAACAGATAAATGAGGTCAAAATATTGTGAAAAAATAATTTTAAAATTAAAAAAATTAATTTTAGTTTTTTTTTATTTTAAGCTTTTTATTTGTATAACATATGTATGGGTAGTTCCCCAACCTTGATCTTTACAAAGCTTTCCAATACAAATTTTACCCCCAGTCCCCTCCCCTCCCCTAGATGGCAGAAAGTCCACTACATGTTAATAATGTTGAAATGCTTGAGAAGTTATGCAAGAAATATCCTATCTACAAGGAAAAAAAGAATCAGAGAAAGGCAACACAATGCAAGCATAATTTTAGTTTTTAAAAGAATTTTTATTGAGGTATTTGTTTTATTGTTGTGGTAGGCAACCCAGCCCACAATATGTTGGAGGTATAACCTGTACTCTGGGGCTAGGCCTGTAGTTGGAATAGGCTTGAAATGTTCACCAAATTCAAAGCAGCAAATTTTCCCTGAGCTAAATATGGAATGAGAACTGTTGAGAATCTGATGCCCACTAAAACTGGAACTTAGTAAGTCTTATAATAAGGTCCACAATAGTGGAAACCAGAAGAGAAAAGAAGTTGGGTAGATGGACTATCAGGGAACAATTGTGCATCAATGGAAAGTGAAAATTAAAATGGCAAAATACTCTGAAATGATGAAAAAAGGCAACCACAAAGAAGCCAGGAGTTAACTAAAGAGAAATATGAATGTAAAAAGTTTATTTACTTTTTTTTTTTGGCTGAGGTAATTGGGGTTAAGTAACTTGCCCAGGATCACACAGCTAGGAAGTGTTAAGTGTCTGAGATCACATTTAAACTCAGGTCCTCCTGACTTCAGGGATGGTGTTTTATCCACTGTGCCACCAAGCTGCCCCTATTTATTTATTTATTTATTTATTTTTATTTTTTTGCTTTTTTTTTGCTGAGGCAATTGAGGTTAAGTTACTTGTCCAGAGTCACACAGCTAGGGAATGTTACCCCTATTTATTTTTAATACACATTGCTTTATGAATCATTTTGGGAGAGAAAAATCAAAGCAAAAGGGAAAACCATGAAAGAAAAAAAACCAGAAAAAAGAACATAACATGTTGATTTATATTTAGTTTCCTTAGTTCTTTTACTGGATGCAGATCACATTTTCTGTCCAAAATCTATTGGGATTACACTGGACCACTGAATCATTGAGAAGAACCAAGCCTTTCGTAGTTGATCATTGCACATTCTTGCTGTTACTGTGTACAATTTATTCCTGGTTCTGCTCTTTTCATTCTTTTACTTTCATTTAAATCTTTCCATGCCTTTCCATAATCAGCTTGTTCATCATATTTAATAGAACAATAATATTCCATTACCTTTGTGTACTACAACTTGTTCAGCCATTCCCCAGTTGATGGGCATCCACTTTTTTCCCCTATTCTTTGCTACCACAAAAAGAGCTGCTACAAACATTTTTGCACACATGCATCTCTTTCCCTCCTTTATGATTTCCTTGAGGTACAGACCCAGTAATGGTCCAGTTTGATATTCTTGTGGGCATAGTTCCAAATTACTCTCCAGAATAGTTGGATTGTTTCACAACTCCACCAACAATGCATTAGTATCCCAGTTTTCCCACATCCCCTCCAACTTTTATCATTAGAGAGCCATTCTTTGACTAAATGTTGGAAATTGTTGCTTCTAATTGAGTCTCAGAACAATTGTAATTGTACTCCTAACTTTCTTTAGCCTCAGAAGAAAGGGCCAGATTGCTCCACATTTTAAAATGAGCTAATTATGAGGTTTTACCTGTGTATAACAGAAAAGAGGATTTTCTAGGAACCATGGCAACCACTTCAGTATTGTTGCTAAGAAAACCCCATTGATGTGTTATGGTCCATGGAGTTACAAGAGTTAGAAAAACTGGACAATAACAAATAATATATATCTATATCTGTATTATATACATACATATATATTGTATGTATATATCTTTTGGTCATCCTAACAGCTCTGTGAGGTAGATTGTTATCATTATCTCCATTTTCAGAATGTTTAGTCATTTCATTCATGTCTAACTCTTTGTGATTCCATTTGGGGTTTTCTTGGCAAAGATATTGGAGTTTTTCCTTCTCCATCTCATTTTATGGATGATAACTGAGGTGATCAGAGTTAAGTGACTTGTCCAAGGTCACACAGCTAGTAAGTCCGGATTTGAATTTGGGTCTTCCTTACTTCAGGCCCCATACTTTTTCCCCCTGTTTCACCTAGCTGCCCCATTTTGCCCCATTTTACAGATGAAATGACTGAGCCTGAGTGAGATCAAGTGACTTTTCCAGGGATGCACAGTAAATGTATGAGATATAATTTTTGAACTCAGATTTTCCTGATGGCAAGTCTAGCACTGTTACCTTGCCATTCTTGCTTTTATTATCTTACTATTTATCTTCCACTATCCTGTTTTGTAAAGCTTTGGAAGAGGATTTATATTTGAAAGTGGTTTTGCCTCTGGAGATGGCTAGGAGACTGAAACATTGATTGAGATGATTTCTCAATGTTTGGGGACCATATTTTGGTGATTGCTTTGCATTGCCAAAAGTTTTATAAAACAACTGAATGGGGAAATGTCTGGTGGACACAAGTAGGCCATAGCATATCTTGCCAGTGATAATAAAGATAGCATATGAGAAAAAAGTAATCAGAAAGGTGAGCTGATCATGTGGAAAGAATAAGTACCAACAGAGAAACAGCTTGAGAGCTACCTTACAGACGGAATGCTAAGGCACCTAAAGGCAGATGTCTCTGGTGAGGGGGAGTTTCTGTGACATATTTTGGGGAGGATATTCACATGTAATACCTAGGATGGGTAAGAATTTGTTGGATGGAGTACTCCACATTAATGTTAACATAAAGTGTGGAAGTTCATAAATCATTGATGATTTGTATGATTCCTTTAGTAGGATTTGTTTCCAATTTATATTTTAAAATTAGTTTTTCATTATTTTCAGTCTTCAAATTTGTTAGTTTCTCTACAGCTACAATATTCCCAGATGATATTCTCAACTTCTTGCTTGTTTTAATCTGTTCCTTTTCATGTGTAATTTTGGGGTGTATGAGTTTTCCTTTATTCTTTTGTAATAACTTGATAATGGTTTATGAATGTCATCATTCTTTTAAAAAATCAGCCTTTAATATTTGAATTGATCATAAATTTTCTTTTTTTCTTAGATTCCCCTTGTCCCTTTTTTGAGGTCATCAGGGTTAAGTGACTTGCCTGAATCTCACAGCAGATTTGAACTAACTTTAGGGCTGCTGCTCCATCCACTGAGTCACCTAACTGCCCTTTCTTAGAGCTATTCTAAACTATTATTTCTCTTTTTTTTTTCTTTTGACTTTATCTTTTGTGTTAATTGCTTTCTATTACTTTTAGATTCTGGCTTAATGCATTTATTTTCTTAACTTCTCTCATTATCACAGATCTTTTATATTGTAAATTTATCCCCTAATATTGCTTTGGCTAAATTCCATAGATTTTGATAGGTACTATTAGGCTCATCCATTGTTTTGAAAATATCTGCTATTGTTTTTCTTGAATTTTTGATTCAATCATTATTTAATAATCAATCAATCAACAGTGCTAGGTCCTGTGCTAAGAACTGGGGAATATAAGAAAGAGGCAAAAGACCATCTTCGTCTTCAAGAAGCTTACAATCTAATAGGAGAAAAGAATTTAGAAACAAATAATATATAATAGCTATTTACAGGATGCATAAAGCATTGGAATTGAGGGATTGGAGTAGATAGTGGAATTAAAGAAAGCTGAGGAGGTTGGTAGTAAGAGCAGAAGAAGGAGAGCATTCTAGACATGGGAGACGGCCAGAGAAAATTCACTGAGCTAAGGGATGGAATATCTTGTTCATGGAACAATCAGGAGGCCATTGTTTCTGGATAAAAGTGTGTTTATTGAGGAGTTCTGTAAGACTATTTGAAAGGAAGGATAGGTGATTAATGCTCAATAGAGCATTTTTATATTTTGTCCTGGAGGCAATAGGAAGCCACTGGAATTTGTTGAGTGAGGATGGGGAATAGGGCTGATGGACCTGGTCTGTACTTTAGAAAAATCACTTGGTTGGTTGTTGTCCTTCATTCTCAAAGAGGACCAAAATGACATTTCTATGTTAGAGTCGAGTTCCAGGGAATCTGATTATGGTTGATCAGACCAATATGGGCCCAGAATCTCCAGTCAGACACAAATAGTCCATGTGAACATTTGGGGCAGCTTCTCTAATTTTGTGCATTTTGCATTTCCTTTGGGGCTAATTCAATTCTGCTTTGCTCCCAGAGCACATCACCTTCTCTGATGAGGGCTCGCCATGCTGGGTGGTCCTGTGCCAGTGTCTCCCATGTCATACAATCAATTCTAAAGTTCTTAACAGAGACCTTGAGAGTTCCTTGAATTGTTTTTTTTTTTTTGTTTACCTTGTTAGTATTTGTCCTGTGTGAATTCTCCATAAAATAATTATTTTTTTTTGGCAAGTGTATTTTTGGCATTCAAACAGTGTGGCCATTAACAATGAGCAGTTAGTCCCTCTTTGGTTAGTTAAGTGTGCCTTTATTTCTGTAAAGAGTATTTTATATTAGACAAAGAAGTTGGAGTTGCAATGCTTGGCAGTTTAGTTCGAGAAATGACCTCGGGATCTGCTATCTTATCCTGCACTGTGATCTTTAGAATCTTTCTAAGACAATTCCAATTTAGTGGCTAAATTGGAATGGTGAGAAACTTATGACAACAGACCCACCTGCAGGATTTTGCAGTAATCTAGCTATGGGGATGATGAAGGCCTTTGTTAGAGTGCTGGCAATGTCAGAAAAGAGAAGGGAACATATATTTGAGAGATGTTGTAAAGATAAAATCAAACAACCTTGGGTAACAGGTTGTAAATATATAGCAAAGGACGACTCCTAGGTTATGAGCCTGAGGGGCTGGGAGGATGGTGTTACACTTTATAGTAACAGGAAAGGTCCTGGGAAAGGACAGAAAGGGCCTAGGAGGAAAAATAATGAGTTTCATTCTGGACATACCGAGTTTAAGATGCCTACTGGACATTTTAATATATTACTTTTAGTTTCTGGCTAACTTTGCATCTTTTATTCATTTTTAACTATTTATGAATTTGAGTGACAAATTAGTGCTTATAAATTAAGAATTTTTCCATTATTTGTTATTCAGTATTCCCTTCACCATTATATTTTTCATATATATATGTGTGTGTATATATATAGATACATACACATATAATAAATATAGATATATTTCTCTTTTTCTATCTATGGAGGGTAGCATGGCAGAGTGAGTAGGATGGTTACCTGAAGCTAATACAAATCTGGGTTTCTATCCTGCCTCTGATACTTATTGGCTGTGGGATTCTAAGCCAATCACTTAGCTTCTTAGGGCTCTAAGTAAATCTCTAAGACTACAAATTGCAGAGAAAAGTCTAAGCTGCATAGGTAGACAGGATCTTCCTGGATACTCTCTTTTCTCTAGATTTTTATGACAGTTCTATCTCCTAATTCTCCTCCTACTTCTCTGAATGCTCTGTGTTCTTCTTTGGATGATGTTCATTCACATCATGACCATTAACCATTGGTCAAGATTCTATCCTGGGCCCTCTCCTTTTTCTTCCTAGATACCTTCTGTGTAGTGATTTCATTAGCTCCTACAGATCTAATTACCATCTCTGTATAGATGATTCCCTGATATATACCTTCTACCCTCTCTTTTGAGCTTCTGTCTCACATCATCAACTCTCTCTTAGACATCTCAAACTGGCTATCTCAGGCATCTCAAATGTACAATGTCCAAAACAGAACTTACTATCATTAACAATGAGCAGTTAATACCTCTTCAATTATTTAAGTGTTTATTTTTGTAAAGAATGTTTTGTATTAGATGAAGAAGTTGGAGTCATTTCCAGTCATAGGAAGAAATGCTCTAGATTGCTATTGATTTAGAGAAATGTACATTAAGACAGTTCTGAAGTACCACTTCACACTTCTTGGATTGGCTGAGATGACAGGAAAAGATGATAGGTGTGGGGGGAGGATGTGGGAAAACTGGGACACTGATGCATTGTTGGTGGAGTTGTGAAATGATCTAACCATTCTGGAGAGGGCTATAGAATTGTGTATGCCCTTTGTATTCCAAAGAGATTACAGAGGGAAAAGGACCCACATGCACAATAGTGTTTATAGCACCCCTTAGTATGGCAGCGATTTGGAAATTGAGTGGATGCCCATTAGTTAGGGAGTGGCTGAAATGCAATGGAATGTTATAGTTCTATGAGAAATGATGAACAGAATGATTTCAGAAAAGCTTGGAAAGATTTGCATGAACTGATATTGAGTAAAGTAAGCAGAACCAAGAGAACATTGTACACAGTAATAAGAAGATAATGAGATGATCAACTGTGATGGAATTGGCTCTTGTCAACAATTAAATGATTCAGTCCAATAGACTTGTGTTGGAAAATGCCATCCATGTTCAGAGAGAGAACTATGGAGATTGAATGTGGATCAAAGCATAGTGTTTTCACCTTTTGTTGTAGTTGTTTGTTTGCTTTTTTTGACATTAGCAATTCATTTCACATATTTTAAAAATCAAGTTTAATATATTGAACTACTTTCCATCTAGGGGAGGATATGGAGGAAGGGGGGGAAACATTGGAACACAGGGTTTTGCAAGGGTTAATGTTGAAGAATTATCCACGCATATGTTTTGAAAAATAAAAAGCTTTAATAAAAAAATAAAAATTAAGTTTAACTTAAGTTTATCAATTTTATCCAATTTTTAACAATTTTCTATTTTCTAGTTCTGTGTTGATTTTCCCCTCTAATTCAATTAACTTTTCCTTTCAGATGCTTTGACATTGAATTCATATAAATTAAGTAAATATTGACATTATTTCTTTGCCTTTAAGAATCACAGAGAAACGACTTCCTGGGGTGGAGTCAAGATGATGGATATGAGACATGAGTCTCTGTAACATCCTCTAACCTTCCCTCAAACCAACAGCAGATGAAGCCTCTAGATTGGTTTTAAAGTCAAAGAATCCACAATATCTGGAGTACAACACATTTTAGAAGAAGATACTCTGAAAGAACTTCAAAACAGGTCTGTTTTAATTGGGCAGGGGGGTAGTCTGCAGAACCCAGACTGCAGCACAGGGAGACTGGGGCAGGGAGCTGGAGGACTGTGGCTTTCACACACCTGGGAGCCTTCTATGGGCCTCTTGAGCCAATCTGTTTTGATTGTAAGCAGGTGGTTTAGAAAATCTGCCTTTTGTGGGGGATAGATTGTGAACCACTGAACCCCTAAAGAGCACCAGACCTAGTTGCCATTACACAGCGCCCTAGGGCAATCAATCAATCAGCAGAACTGCCCAGCACCTGAAATAACTCAATCAGCAGAACTTCCCCAGGGCAAATTAAAGCAGCTGTCCCTCCTTTGCTTTGAACAGACCTCATACCTTTAAAAAAATGAATAAAAAACCAAAAAGAACTTTTATCACAGACAGTTTTTATGGAGAGAGGGAAGAACAGATCTTAAATCCTGAGGTCCCTAAAAGTAAAGCAACTCCAGAAAAAGCCCTAAAGAGAGACATAAGCTGGACCCCAAGGCTTTCTTTGAAGATTGCATAAAGGATCTTAAAAGAGAGTTACAAGAAATATGGGAAAACGAAATGAGATTGTTACAGAAAAAATGGAAAAAGAATGCAATAAACAAAAAAATGTAATTGGTCAATTGCAAAAGTAGCTAAAACAGTAACTGAAGAAAATAAGACATTAAAAATTAGAATTGAACAAATGTAAGTGAATGACTCAACAAAACTTCAAGAATCAAACAAAAACAAAAAAATGAAAAGATAGAAGAAAATATGAAATATCTCCTAGGAAAAACAACTGATCTAGAAAATAGATCTAGGAGAGACAATCTAAGGATTATAGGCTTCCTGAAAGCCATGATGAAAAAAAGAACCTAGACATACATTATCTTCCAGGAAATCATGAAAGAAAACTGCCCTGATATTTTAGAATCAGAAGGCAAAATAACTATTGAAATAATCCACCAATTACCTCCTGAAAGAGACCCCAAAATTAAATCCCCAAGAAATACTGTGGCTAAATTTCAGAACTATCATACCAAGGAAAAGATATTGCAAGCAGCCAGAAAGAAACAATTTAAATACTGAGGAGCCACAATTAGGATCACCCAAGACCTAGCAGCTTCCACTTGAAAGGATGGAAGGGCCTGGAATCTAATATTCTGGAAAACAAAGGAACTGGAATTACAGCCAAGAATAAACTATCCAGCTAGAATGAGCATTATATTTCAGGAAAGAAGATGGATATTCAATGATATAGGTGAATTTCAGTTTGGAACTATGCTCAAAGAGTTATCAAACTGTGCATACCCTTTGACCCAGCAGCATTTCTAAAGGGCTTATATCCCAAAGAGATCTTAAAGGAAGGAAAGGGACCCACATGTGCAAGAATGTTTATGGCAGCCCTTTTTGTAGTGGCTAGAAACTGGAAACTGAATGGATGCCCATCAATTGGAGAGTGGCTGAACAAATTATGGTATATGAATGTCGTGGACTATTATTGTTCTGTAAGAAACAACCAGCAGGACGATTTCAGAGAGGCCTGGAGAGACTTGTATGAACTGATGCTGAGCAAAATGAGCAGAACCAGGAGATCATTATACATGGCAACAATACTATATGATGATCAATTCTTTTTTTTTTTATTAAAGCTTTTTATTTGCAAAACATATGTATGGGTAATTCTTCAACATTGACCCTTGCAAAACTTTCTGTTACAGATTTTTCCCCCACATTGCCTCCACCCCTTCCCTAGATGGCAGGATATCCACTACATGTTAATTATGTTAAAATACTTGACAAATCAAATATATGTATACATATTTCCATACTTATCTTGCTGTGCAAGAAAAAGTGTGTCCACATGAACCAAAAATATCTGAGAAAGGAAACCCAATGCAAGCAAACATCGATAAAGATCATGGAAATGTTATGTTGTGGTCCACATTTCACATCCCTCTCTCTAGGTGTATATGGCTTTCTTCACTGAACAATTGGAACTGGTTTGAGACATTTCATTGTTGAAGAGAGCTATGTCCATGTGATGATCAATTCTGATGGACATGGTTCTCTTCAACAATGATGTGATTCAAACCAATTCTTATTGTTCAGCGATGAAGATATTCATATACATCCAGAGAGAGGCCTGAGGGAACTGAGTGTGGACCACAACACAGCATTTTAATGCTTTCTGTGAATATTTCCATGCATTTTGTTTTCCTTCTTAGGTTGTTTTTTTCCCCTCTCTTTCTAGATCTGATGTTTCTTGTGCAGTAAGATAACTGTATAGATATGTATACATATATTAAATTTGTCATATAATTTAAAATATTTGACATATGTTAGACTACCTGCCATTTGGGGAGGAAGGAGGGGAAAAATTTGGAACAAAAAAATTTTTGCAAAGTCAATGTAGAAAAATCACTCATATGTTCTGTAAATAAAATGCTTTAATTTTTTTAAAAAGAATCAGAGGAAGAAGATAAACATTAAAATAGTGCCTAATATGTGTCAGGCACTGTGCTAAGTGCTCTCATCAGAGCTTTTTCATTTCTATAGGCACATCTGTGTTGTGACTTGAAAACTTATTAAGTTATTTTTAGTTGTGTTTGACTGTAATCCCATTTGGGGTTTTCTTGGCAAAACTTTCAGTGGTTTGGCATTTTCTTGTCCAGCTCATTTTACAGATGAGAATACTGAGACAAGGTTAAGTGCCTTGTGCAGGATCACGTAACTAATAAATGTCATCTTCATATTTGTTCCTGATAAAGATATTGATCCAATTAGATAATCCTTGGCTCAGCTGTGCTGTCTTAGACATAATTGTATGAATGAAATAATTTTTCACAAGGCAGAGCACTGCGTGGGAAAGGTGGCTGATGTGCCTATATTCTATCTTGACATCCAGGTCATTTGCCATCTTGAGGAATATCTATTCTAACAACTGAGCACTTGTGGATGGTTGGGTGATCCAGGGGTTGGACATATTGCATGGTACTAGATTCCTAGATCCCTTCTGATTATCTATGAAGAGTCCTCTCAATGGGACAGAAATCAGGTTTCTGCTCCCATGGAGGGATTAATTTACTGGGTTTTGGAGGAGGCTGCTTAGGAGAATAAAGAATCAGAATTTCCAGGCTATTGATGACCATACTGCAAATGTAGAACCAACAGCATAATAAGAATGCAAGTAAATTGAATAAAAATACGCAGGAACTAGACAGAGTTCTCAGAATTTAGGGACCATGCAATGGAAACCAAAGGACAGCTAATGGACCTGGTGACCACATACATGAAGGAATCTCTTCTGATTGGAGGGAGGGGAACTGACAGGTCATTAGGAAGAACCTACCTTATCATCTCTTCATTCCCAAAGTTCTAGAGCCAGAAGTGTAATTCTACTGCATTCAAGTAATAATGAAGCCATGAAATAAGAGAATGAAAATAGAAGGAAGAAAATCAAGTCAATATTACATATCAACTACTGGTTTGAGTATCTTGCTCATAATAAATGCTTGTTGAATGAGTGACTGATAAACTGCTTGTGGTAAGGAGTGAAACTGCCTACCTCTAATGATATTTTTATGCAATTAGCCAGTTCCCAGTTATTTGTGAGAATGATATAAAATGAAAATCATCCACATGTTCCTCTGTGAATTATGTTGCTTTTGGGTCTCTGGTACTGATTTTACATCAGCATTTGATACTTGAAACAAATGAATTTTTCTATAGTTGAAAATGACTTCCCTGAGGGAGGGGATCTGGTTCAATGATTGATTATATGACCAGATTGGAGTTATGGTCTGTTGGTGGAACCAGCATGATACTATTGAAACTGTATGTATATATCAGTGTGGAGTGGTAACTAAATATGTGCCTTTGAACAGAACAGCATTGTGGTGCAATATCATGCCCTACAATTTTGTATTGTAATTTAATAATAGATGTATTTATGTGTATAATACTTGTTTTACTTTTTAATTGCTTCTCCTATATTGCCTCTCCTTTTCTCTTTTTTATATACATTTCTGTTTGAATACATGTGACTCAAAGTACATAATTCCATTTTGTTGTGGAAATTGAAAATTAAATAAATATTCGTGAAGTTTAAAAAAGAGAAAATCAAGTCAAGTTAGTATTTATTAAGTACTTACTATGTGCTAGGCATTGGGCTGGGTGATGAGGGTACAGAGAAAGACATTAAAGAAAACCCTACTCAATCCCTACTTTTAAGGAGCTCATTGTTTAATGGGGGAAACAACATGCAAAAAGATATTAGAGGGAAGGACCTAACATTAAAGGGGATTGGGAAAGGCTTCTTGAAGACAGCAGGATTTTAGCCAGGAGGTAGAGATGTGGAGGAGGAGAATTCCAAGTATAAGGTATAGCTAGTAAGAATACATGGAGTCAGGAGATGAAGTGCAATGTATAAGTGGAACAATAAAGAAGCTAATGTTAGTAGACTGCAGAATATATAAAGGAAGACTGGAATATAAAATGGGGCCAGATTGTAAAAGGCTTGAAAAGCCATTGAGATTTTATATTTGATCCTGGAGATAATAGGAAGCTATTGGAGTTTATTTTTTTTTAAATTTGATTTTCAATTCCAAATATTCTCCCTTATTCACCCCTTTTTCACCCATTGAGAAGACCAGAAATCAAATGCCCATTACATATATGAATTCATGCAAAACATTTCCATATTGGCTATGTTCTGAAAAAAAAAGAAAAGGAAAGAGGAAAAAATATGCTTCCATCTGCATCTGACTCTATCAGTTCCCTATCTGGAGGTGGATACCATTTGGAATTTTACTGGTGAGTTCCTAAGTCTTTTACAACTGATTATCTTTATAATATTGCTGTCACTGTGTAAGTAATTCTCCTGGTTCTGCTCATCATTTCACCTCAGTTCATATAAGTCTTCCAAGGTTTTTCTGAAATCATACCTTTCACTATTTTTTACAGCATAAAAATATTCCATCACATTCATAAATCAAAACTTGTTCAGTGGAGGATACCCAAGTGATGGGTATCCCCTCAATATCCAGTATTTTGAGCTTCTATAAATATTTTTGTACATATGGATCTTTTTCCTTTTTTTGTCTCTTTGGAATTAGACCTATTAGTGGTATTGCTGAGTTAAAGATTATGTAAAATGTTGTAGAGTTTTTTTTGGGGGGGGCATAGTTCAAAATCATTTTCCAGAATGGTTTGACCAAATTACCAACATTATATTAGTGTACTTATTCTAGTCAATCTGCTGGTATGAGGTGGTAACTCAGAGTAGATTTAACTTGCATTTCTCTATTTATTAGCTATTTAGAGTCTTTTTCATTTGATTATTGAAAGTTTTGATTTCATCCTTTGAAAATTGTCTATTTATATACTTTGACTATTTATCAATTAAGAAATGAGTCTTATTTTTATACACATATATTTTAGAAATTAGATTTTTATCAGAAACTTGCTGCCAAGTTCCCCCTCCTCATTTTCTTTTTTTCTTTAAATTTTGACTGAATTGATTTTGTTTATGCAAAAACTTTAATTTTATGTAATCAAAATTATCCATTTTACCTCCATTGAACTTCTCTATATCTTGTTCACAAATTCTTCCACTATCTCTGTATCTGACAGATAATTTCTCCCATGATCTACTAATTTGCTCAGAATATCATTCTTTATATTTAAATCATGTATCCATTTTGAGATTATCTTGGTATATGGTGTGAGATGGTGTTCTACATATCATACAGTATCAGACTACTTTCCAGTTTTCACAGTACCTTTTTGTCAAATAGTGAGTTCGAGCCCTAGTAACTAAGACCTTTGGATTTATCAAATACTAGGGTTTCTATGCTTGCTTTTATATATTGTGTGCTTAGTTTATTCAATTGATAAACCACTTTTCATCCATCAATCATTTCTCATCCAGGATCTTATTGCTTTGATGATTATAGCTTTGTAGTATGGCTTGAAGTCCCATTTCTTCACATTTTTTTCAATGATTCTCTAGATATTCTTGACCTTTTTTTCCTCCAGATAAATTTTGTATTATTTTGTATAAAGTAATTCTTTAGTAGTTTGATTGATGTGGATAAGTAAATTATTTTATTACTTTATTAATTTTTATTATTTTTAATTTAATTTCTTCTTATTTTATTATTCATTGATCATTTTATTATGGCTTGGCCTACTTAGGTGCAATCAATATTTCTCTAATTATTTAGATAAGTAAATTATTTTATTATTTTATTAATTTTTATTATTTTAAATTTAATTTCTTATTATTTTATTATTCATTGATCATTTTATTATGGCTTGGCCTACCTAGGTGCAATCAATATTTCTCTAATTATTTAGATTAGTCTTTATTTCTGTGATTAATATTTTTCAGTTGTGTTCATATGATTTTCTACATGTTTTCACAGGTAGAAAACCAAGCATTTTATATTGTTTGCAGTAATTTTAAATGAAATTTCACTTTCTATTTCTTCCTCTTGGTAATATATAGAAATATTGATGATATATATAGGTTTATTTTATATTTTGTAACTTTGCTAATATTATTAATTATTCCAATTACTTTTTAAAGTTGACTTTATAGGATTCTCTAAGTATACCATTGTAGCATCTACAAAAATGTAAGTTTTATTTCCTTATTGTCTTTGTTACTTCAATTTCTCTTTCTTATCTTATTGTTATAGTTAATATTTCTTGGTTGATTGTTGTCCTCAAAATGACATCATTATGTTGGGGTCAAAGTACAGTGAGTCCAACTGTGACTGTTTAGACCATTTTGAGCTTGGAAGGCTCTGCCACGCTTGAGCACAAATAGTCCTATGAACATTTGGAGTAGAGATGTCTCTAAAATGTGCTCATCTCAACTTTCTTTTAAGCTATTTCAATTCTACTGAGCACAGTGCCTTCTCTGATGTGGGCCTGTGCCAGTGTTTCCCATGTCTCACACTTGATTCCAAAATTCTTCAAAAACACCTTGGGAGGGTCAGTGTATCACTTCTCACCTGCATGGAATACTTGTCTTGGATGTAAGTTCTTTGTAAAATAACCCTTTAGGCAAATGTACTTTTGGCAGTTGGACAATGTGGCCAGTCCATCAGACTCGTACTCTCCACAGTAAAGTTTAAATGTTTGGTAGTTCAGCTCAAAAAGGACCTTAGTGTCTGGTACCTTATCTTGCCAGGTGACCTTCAGCATCCTCCTAAGACAATTCAAATGGAAGTGATTCATTTTCCTGGCACAATGCTTAGTATACCGTCCAAGTTTCACAAGAATACAATAAGATCAGCCCACCAACTCTTTGACCTTTACTTTGGTAAGCAGTCTAATACTTCTTTTCTCCCACATTTTCCTTCAGAGCCTCCCTCAAGAGTATGAGAATGTTATGTTGTGGTGGACTCCTTGTTTTTTCAAACAGATTATATGGTATTATTCTTTAAATGTCATATATAAGACCTCTTATTTGATTTTTAAAATATTTTTTCTGCTTTTTTCCTCAGTTTTTTTTAAAGAAATTCTTTTTGGTTTTGTGTCCAATTTGAATTTTTCTATCAGGACTTATAGATATTTTCAAGTCTTTATATTCTTCTAAGTTTGCTCTTAAGCTTTCCTATCACCATAGTAAATTTTTATGGTCAGGTTCTTTTTTAGTTTACTTCTTTTCCGATCTACTTTTTAACTTTGGATTTTATGTTAGAATTGGGCCTTGCTTACCTGCTTGTGGGGAGGGAGGTGAAGCTCCTGTGTTTGGGTCCTTCTGCTGCTTTTACTACTCATTCTACAACATGGTGTAATTCAGGAAGAGGTCTGGTTACTGCCATACTCTAGCTTTATAGTCTGCTGTGTGGAGCTTTTGCTTTTTCATGACTTTGACCATCCTGGAACTTCTTTCCACTCAGGTATTCAGTACCCTTTCTGTCCCTGGGCACTGGACTGCTTCCTGTTGCTGCTGCCACTGCCAGAGTCAGGATTCATTCCTGGTCATTGCTTCCCCTTCCTCCCAACTGTCCACAGATTTCTCCTTCTTCCTAAGCTGCATTGAGCTTGGGAAAATGACCCACTGTGACCTTGTATTGACTTTCCCACTCAGAATTTGCTATTGCACATTTTCTAGGTCATTATGGAAAAGGTTTTGGGGAAGCTGAGGCAAAGTTGGGTGTGATTTGCAGGTCCAATAAAAAGAGATTGAGAACAAAAAAAGGTAAGACTCAAGAGAAAAGGACAGTGATGGTAAACTAGTCCACAATGGATCAAGATGTAGAAGGAGTGCAAGGTTCATGGTCAGAAAAAAAAGAACTGAAGGGTATAGGAATTGGAAGTCATAGTGAGGATAAAAAATTGGGTTAGGGATTGCAAGCAGAGGGAGGGTTGGAATGACAAGAGACTGTAGGCAGATAAAGGAATTTCAGAAACTATAAATATGAAATTTAAACATTTGAGGGTGGCAACACAATCAAGGGAATAACGATTTCTTTGTGTAGCTGAAGTAAGGTGGATGAATACATTATATAAAATGAGTAAGTTGAAGAAATGCAAAGTTAGGGTATTTCAAGGAGTATTTTGAAATCTCTTAGTCTAAAGGAAAGAAAGACATTTAACTCATTGAGGAAAGCAGGAGAATATCCTAGAGACCAATAATTGGTACCAGCATCTTGACTGAATAATAAATATGGATGGGATGGATCTCAAAGCAAGAGAAGTTACTGAGTGATGGTATAAAGGAAGAGCCTGGAAGTGGCAAAGGGGAACAAGTAGTATTCCAATGTTATTACCACAACCAGTGAGTTGGGATTAAAAGTAAAAGTATAACTAGTGCTCGAAGAGTAGCCAGGGAAACTGGATCATGAGGAAAGAGCCAAGACCTTAGAGAGATAAGATAGAAAGAGAAAGTTTAAGATGGATGCTAGTTTGTTACTTATGAAGCAATGAGCAACTGAAAACAGAGTCTGAACAATGTTAGCCTTGGGTTTAAAATAATTTGGATTGGGAGAATATGAGGGTGTGGGAGATTGTTAATCATTTAAGAATGAGCTCAAGGGGGTCCTTGGGGTGGATTCATTCCAGAGTGTCTAGTATGTATGCAAAGCGAGAAAGGAGAAAAGGTAAGGGTCTGGGTGGGGAACAAGGAACCATGTGGCCAAGACCATGTGTTTTATCCTATTGCTCCTTTAGGAAGTGAGGTGACTTTTTTGGACTAAGGGAGCAGGGAGTGAGCAGATCTCCACCTTCAGAGCTGGAGTAGTTGCATGAGATCAAACAGAATCCTGAAGTCACAGAGCAATGGTCCCAGAGGGCATGGTCTAATGGAGCAAAGCTGAGATGCTCTCTGAAGCTGAGTTCCATCGATCTGAAAGGCTCTCTGGGGACTTACTTGAATTAGCTAAACTTATTAGAGCCTCCAAAGTTCTCTTTTTAGGTTCATGAAGATGAATTCCTATTATGTTGATTCTTCAATAGGAATCTGCAAGGAATGGGACAAAGGTCCTAAAGGAAATAGATGTGATATATTAGATTTATACAATTCCCCTTCCTCACATTCTATCATCAACTTGCTTCAGGAACAATTAGATTCTGTCTTCTAGATAGAGTTCTACCATAAATTTCTACCAGATTTTGGACTTTAGTTGTGGGTCTGCCCCACCACATGACTTTGTAGCTGTAAGCTAATGAACTGTAAAATTTGAGCAGAAAGTCAGAATATTTGTGGCTTGGCTAAGTACTACTCTCAATACAAATAGACACTGAAAATAAGGATGAGTCATAAAGTCTGCTGCCTTGCTAAGTGGGCAGAGGAGAATAAAATTATTCCCAGGAGGGAGCTTTGGATGTAGCTCATGAGATATGGAGTTGATAAGAGAGCAATGGATGCCCAGCTCATGGGATGCTAGTAAAATTTCATAGGGAAGTACAGAAGTACTGGGGTTTTAGAGGCCTTCAGCCACATTCAAGTCCTAGGCGACTTCCAAAGCCCAGTTCTTCATTTAAATCATTCTGGGGAAGGTACAGAGGGCAGATCCTGGAGAGAAAGTGTGCCATAGAGAAAATGTGCTTAGGAGTTAGCTTCTGTGTGGGCCCTTTCAGCTATCTCTCAGTGAGTCAATTAGCATTTATTGAGCACCCCAAAAGTATCTGATATTGTGCTAAATAAGGGGATATAAAGAAAAGCCAAAGACAATCTCTGTCCTCAAGGAGCTTTCAAACTAATGGAGAAGGCAACAAGCAAACACATATTTATGAATGGGCTACATATAAGATAAATAGGAAATAGTTTATAGTAGGCACTGGAATTAAGAAGGATGAGGAAAGGCTTCCTGTAGAAAGTGGGGATTTTAGCTGTGACTTGAAGGAAGCTAGATGGCAGAGATGAAAAAGGAAAGAATTCCAGGTATGGGGGATAGCTAGAGGAAATGCCTGGAGCTGAGAGATGGAGAATCTTGTTCATGGAGCAGTCTAGATCACTGGATCATAAAGCACGTGCAATATGTAAAAAAACTGGAAAAGTAAGGGGGTGAGAGGGAAGGTTAAAAAAAAAAGAGCTTTCAAAGAAAGATTTTGTGTTTGATCCTGGAAGTGATAAGGAGCAAGTGGAATTTATTGAAAATGTAGGTGACATGGTCAGACGTGAGTTTTAGAAAAGTCATTTTGATGGTCTATGGAAGATAGACCGGAGTGATCAGAGGCTTGAGACAGGCTGACCTAGCAGCAGACTATTGCAACACCCCAGATGGGAGGTGATGAGAGCCTGTCCCAGAATGTGGCAGTCTCAGAGGAAAGAAGGGGAAGTATTTGAGAGATATTGCAGAAGTGAAATCATAAGGCCTTGGCAACATGTTGGACATGGAGGCAGTGACAGATAATGAGGAGCTGAGGAAGCTGCGTATTCTTCTTACCAAGAGCAGAGTCAGATGGAAGTGCCATATTTTGGGCTCCCTTTGTGATGAAAAATATTTCTTCTTTAGTGATAGAGATGAAGGAAGCTGGGGTAATTGATTATGCCAGTTTGCTTTTACAATCCTGTGTTGCAGATGGAACCTGGTTGCTGATGGTGGATTGTGGAGAGCTAAATAGAGTTGTTTTTGTCCTTCACTATAAATGTTCCTGAACTGAAAGGAAGAAAGGAAGAAAGAGAAGGAAAGAAGGAAGGAAGGAAGAAGAAAAGGGAGGGAGGAAGGAAGGAAG
>JAJPUD010000076.1:569943-608671 GCA_023553655.1 Myrmecobius fasciatus | reverse complement strand
AAAGAAAGAAAGAAAGAAAGAAAGAAAGAAAGAAAGAAAGAAAGAAAAGAGAAAAGAAAGAAAAGAAAAAGAAAGAAAAGAAAAGAAGGAAGAAAGAAGAAAAGGAAGGGAGGGAGAAAGGAAGAAGGGAGGGAGGAGGACAGAAGAAGAAAGAAAGAAAGAGAGGGAAGGAAGAAGAAAGGAAGGAAGGAAGAAAAAGAAAGAAACAAGGAAGGGAGGAAAAGGGAGGGAGGAAGGAAGAAAGGGAAAAAGAGGGAAGGAAGAAGGAAGAAAGAAAGAAGGAACGAAGAAGGAAGGAAGAAGGAAGGGAAGGAAGGAAGGAAAGATGGATAGAAGGAAGAAAGGAAGAAGGGAGGGAGGGAGGAAACAAACTAGCTTAGAGACTCTTTGGATTTTGGAGAATTAACTTTTTCCACTTGGTCACCATTTACTGATTCATCTTCAAGTTTGCCATTTTCAAGTAGCATCCATTCTTGGAAGATCTAAAGCAGGCTGTCCAAAAGTCTCATGTGGATTAACAGATCCATCTTTCTGGAAATATACGTTCAATAAATCAATAAACGTTTATTAAGTGCCTACTATGTGCCAGATACTATGCTAAATGCTGTTTTTTGTTTGTTTTTTTGTTGTTTTTGCTGGGGCAATTGGGGTTAAGTGACTTGCCCAGGGTCACACAGCTAGGGAAATGTTAAGTGTCTGAGACCAGATTTGAACTCAGGTCCTCCTGACATAAGGGCTGATGCTCTATCCACTGCACCACCCAGTTGTCCCACTAAATGCTCTTCTTAAAGACCAGGTTTAGTAGAACCTGAGTCGGACATGAAGAAATGGTTAGAATAAGTGACCATTAGGTTCCTGGAGCTCCTGCTTCCCCAAAAGGACCATCCATTAAAAACAGTTGCTTATTTGTTACTCAATCCTAGTAGCTACTCAGTAAGTGCCCCAGGATCATACACTTGTTCTTTGTCCAGAGTTGCCAGTTGGGAGTTAGGTGATGCAATATGGTCCCTCTAATAATGTGGGTAGAACACAGGAGGCTTTTATTACTAGCTGGGAAATGATACCTTAAAAGTTACCCTTGCTTGGGTTATTTTGCACACTCTCTCCAGTGTTTCTGCCTTTCACAAACAAATGGCTATTATATCAGAGACTAAAGTGTCCAGGGCAGATCCTAGAACCTTGCTTCCTCCTTGGCCCAATGGACCATCTAGAAGAACCTGGCTTCTGAGCAACAAGATTTTTCCTATTTTACTGATGACTCCATTTACTTCAAGAGAGGCAAAATCACTTGGAGTTCAGCTCCTCCAATGAGGGTCCTGTCAAGTCCTTCCTATGGATCAACTCCAGGCTTGAATGGCTGGCATTTGAGAGAGCCTTGAGGGGAGGAGCAGAGATTTTCTCCTCCACTGACTGCTGGTCAGTAATAATTGATTGGTACCAGACCCAGCCAATGGCTAGTGTTAAGTGCTGAGAGATTGTGGTGGGATTTTCACCTAGGATGGTCTCAGGAGGGTAAAAGTGTGGCTTTCAGTCTGTAACAATTCCATAATCTCTGTGTATAGTTTCATGTTCTGGTCTTGGAATTGGGATTCAGCTTTCCTGAGATGAGAAACTTTATTTTCCTTTTCTTTAGGAATTACTCGGTGGCCAGTTCCAATTGGTCAATGACGAAAAGAGAGCCATCCACACCCAGAGAGAGAATGGTGGACCAAATTAGCATTTTCACTCTTAGTTTTGTTTGCTTGCATTTTGTTTTTTTTTCTCAGTTTTTTTCCCTTCTTGAGCTGATTTTTCTTGTGCAGCAAGATAACTGTATAGATATGTATACATATATTGGATTTAACATATTTAATATGTATTGGACTACCTGTCATCTAGGGGAGGGGGGGGAAGGAGGGGATAATTTAGAACAGAAGGTTTTGCAAGGGTCAATGTTGAAAAATTAACAATGCTATGTTTTGTAAATAAAAAGCTTCAATAAAAAAATTAAGGAATTACTCAGTAATTAAACTTGCTCTGCGTGTGTTTGTTTGTGTACTGTAGGTGTGTGCCCAAAACTTAGAGGGGATCTCTAGTGGAACAGGAGGAGGATCACATAACCCTGCCTAAAACAATTTATAGGCACCAAGTCAAATTGATTAGGTTTGTTTTTTGAAAATGAGAGCGTGATGGCTGTTTGATCACAGCTTCAAAATCCCTTTGGGGAGAGAGCTATATGGTTGGGAAAGCTCTCTATGGACTATGACAGGAGGCCAAGACTCTTTTTCCCTTTTTCCCTCTCCTCTCCTCTCTTCTTTCCTCTTCTCTCTTAACTTTACCTCTTCTCCTTTCTCCCCTTCTCTTCCATGTGGTATTTTAGAGGAAGAAAGGTGGGAAAGTGATCACTTCTAGTTCACCTGTAACATCATTAAGTTAGTCTGCTCACAGGTTGGAAGGGACTAGTTCTTTTTGTGACTTTGCTATCTTTTTTCCTTTATATCTGAGATGATTGCTGGTATGGGGTAATCATCAACTTTTTTATAGTTCTAGTTGGTGAAGGGACCAGATTGACTATTGCCATTTTCAAACTCTGTGAGCTGTCTCTTTATCCTAGAAATCTCCAGAGATGAAATTCTAGGCAAGAAAGTCACTGTCTTTGTGTTCAGTCCAATCTTCCTATGGGAATGGGAGTTTTTCTCACTTTGAGAAAAGGTTGCTGGGTAACATTACACAATGTTTCTCTCACTAGAAATGTCATTTTCTGAGTCATTCTTTGTACAGGGGGAGGATGCTCACTTTTGTGCAAAATCCATTGAGGTAAATAACCATCATTTGTTTACTCACTCATCAGAAAACCTACCTTGGGCTCTCCATTTTATTTTATTGTTTTGTTTTATTGGTGAGGCAAATGGGGTTAAGTGACTTGCCCAGGGTCACACAGCTAAGATGTGTTAAGTGTCTCAGGCTGAATTTGAATTCAGCTCCTCCTGACTTCAGGGCTGGTGTTCTATCCACTGTACCACCTAGCTGCCCCAGGCCCTCCATTTCGGAAGAAAAAAGCAAATGAATAAAATGGTCTATGTGACCATTTGACCATGTGCTTTGCATCTCATGCTGCATTTATGCCCAGCCTGATCTTCAGCCTTCTTTGGGAAGAGGAGTGTACCTTCCACTCAATAATGAACTTTCTTATACCCAGTCATAATGTATATATCCTAATGATTCTGAACCCCTTATAGGTCCTTATCCCAACCCTATCACCTGATTCCTTATTCCTGTCCCCTCAACCCTCCCATTCTAAAGTTTTAACCAAAGATAATCTACCTCTTCAGCTATGCTCTCTGGAATGTCTGTTCCACAGGCAACAAAATTCCCTTGATCTTATATATTTCCTTCTCCTATTCCTTCAATCTTTTAGATATTATTGAAACCTGATTTCCCCTTGATGACAGCCTCCTTGGCCACCCTTTCCAGTCCTGGCTGTACCTTCATTCATTTCCTTTCTGGGTTTTTAGGAGATGTGGCTGTAACATCCATAGGGACAATTGCCTGGCTATATCTCATAGGAGTTGCTTCCCAAGTTGATGGATGGAAATATTGGATTTATCTATGAAATTGAAATATACCTGGATCCCCATTGCCACTTCCAGATTTATAATGGAAGTAAGGAATTCTTTATATACTAACATTATTAATTTTTAGTACAGGTGCCATAAATTCTGAAAAGTAGATATCCTCCTTAGATGCCATTCAATAATCACTAAAGATGTATCACATCTAATTTTTTAAAATATTCCATTCTGTAAGAAACGACCAGCAAGATGATTTTAGAGAGGCCTGGAAAGACCTCCATGAACTGATGCTAAGTGAAATGAGCAGAACCAGGAGAACATTATGCACAGCAACAAAACAATGATCAATTCTGATGGACATGGTTCTCTTCAACAATGATGTGATTCAAACCAATTCCAATTGTTCAGAGATGAAGGTAGTCATATACATCCAGAGAGAGGCCAGTAGGAACCGAGTGTGGACCACAACACAGCATTTTAACGCTTTTTGTGAATATTTCCTTGCATTTTGTTTTCCTTCTTAGGTTGTTTTTATTTTTCTCTTTCTAGATCTGATGTTTCTTGTGCAGTAAGATAACTGTATAGATATGTATACATATATTGTATTTGTCATATAACTTAACATATTTAACGTGTATTAGACTACCTGTCATCTAGGGGTGGGGGTGGAGGGAAGGAGGGGAAAAGCTTGGAACAAAAAAAAAAGTTTTGCAAAGGTCAATGTACAAAAGTCACTCATGTTCTGTAAATAAAAAGCTTTAATAAAAAAATATGGTTCCCAATCAAAAAAAAATTCCATTCTGAATCATGACTTTTTTTTTCCTATTTGTAGGTTAGAACCGAATCTGAGAAATACATATTTAAGTCAATTAAGTTTTATTATCTAAGTCTTTTTGTAATTCTGTTGGTAGTATTTCCTTTAAGTCCTTTCACATTATGTCATTAAGTGAAATTTTTATATATGTATATATATGTAAAGATATATAAATATTTGGGGCAGCTAGTTGGTGCAGTGGATAGAGCACCAGCCCTAAAGTCAGGAGGACCTGAGTTCAAATTTGGCCTCAGACACTTAACACTTCCTAGCTGTGTGACCCTGGTCAAGTCACTTAATTCCAATTGCCTCTGAAAGAAAAAAATATATATATATATATGTATATATGTATATATATATATATTTACACACACAAATGTGTATGTGTATTCATGCACATGTAAAAATTATGTGTCAGCCTAAATATGTTATTCATTTGTTCAATCATGTTCAACTCTTCATGACTTCATAAACTATAGCACACCAATATTGCCCATAAGATTTTCTTGACAAACTTGTCAGAGTGGTTTGCCATTTCGTTCCACAGTGGATTGAGGCAGAGAGTAAGTGATTTACCTAAAATCACACAGCTGGTAACTATCTGAGTCTGGTTTTCAACCCAGGTCTTCCTAACTTCAGGCTCAGTATTCTATCCACCAAGCCACCTAGTTGCCTCATTTCATAATATTTCTTTACAGATTCCAGTTTCTTTCTTTCTTTTTTTTAAGTAAATAGTATTTTTTTCCAATGACATGTAAAGATAGTTCTCAGACTCTCCCTCCCTTTTCCCCTTCTCTTCTACCCCCACCCCAAAATAGCAAGCAATTTAATACAAGTTATACCCGTGTAATCACGTTAAACATATTTCTTCATTAATTACATTGTAAAAGAAGAATGAAAACATTAAGGGAAACTGTAAGGAAGAAAAAACAAAAACCAAAAAAAGTGAAAATAATATAATGTGCATTAAGACTATTGTTCTTCCTCTGAATGTATGTGGAGAGCATTTAATGTCATGAGTCTTTTGGCATTGTCTTGGATCATCTTGTTACTGAAAGTTAATTAATCATTGTTGATCATCACACAATCTTGCTATTAGTGTGTGCGATGCTCTCCTGGTTCTGCTCACTTTACTTTGATCAGGTCATATAAGTCTTTCCAGGTTTTTATGAAACCATCCTGCTCATCATTTTTTATTCCACAAGAATATTCTGTTACATCCATATATCAAAACTTGTTCAGCCCATTTCCCAATTGCTAGCCATTCTCTCAGTTTCCAATTCTTTGCCACCCCAAAAAGAACTGATATAAATATTTTAGTACATGTGAGATCTTTTCCCTTTTTTTATGATCTTTTTGGAATACAGACCTAGTAGTAGGGTATGAACGATTTGATTGCCCTTTGGGCGTTTTTCCAAATTGCTTTCCAGAATGGTTGGATCAGTTCACAACTCCACCAACAATGCATCACAACATCCCAATTTTCCCACATCTTCTCCAACATCTATCATTTCCCTTTTCTCATATTAGCCACAGATTCCAATTTCTAACACAAGGCTGGAAGCCTTTAGTGATTTCTTTCTTCTGGTATAGCCCAGGTGAGTATGGCTTATGGGAAGACATGAATAGATATTTCTGGAATATTGTTCATTCCTTTCCAAGGCAGACTTTGATTCTTGCCTGGAGGGGAGCTAAAGAAAGAACTAGGAGACTGGCCACTTTGCTGCCCTAGAAAAGGAGTTATTGGACTAGAATTATATCTCTCGCTTTTTAAAATATAGTTAGTCTTGGGAAAATGATTTTGAGGTTCAAACCTCAAAGATTCTGGTCACTATCTTTTAAAGAAGGGAATGTGGCTTATGTTTAAAGCTTATGTTGGTTCCTTTCCAAAAAATACTACTTATAAAAAAATCATCACAAATAATGAATAAACTCATTTATCCAAGCAGATAGCAAACAGAAATCAGAAAAGTAAATACACTCCTCTGCTGGGATCAAGATATCTCAGCTCAATGAAGAGAGGCCCCAACCTATCCAAAGGGAAATTCCTCTACATCTCTAGCAATGCAAGTTGGAAATCAGAGACATGTAAAGACTTTACATGTCTACCTTCCAAAAATCTGTTTTCTTTCTCTTTAGGTTTCTGCTTAAAGAAACTCTGGAACTAAATATTCCTTCTTTCAAAGCAAGAAACAAGAAGGCCTTTCTTTCCTAAATTCTGGAACCATAAGCCCTTTACATAAACATATAACATCACCAGAATCTTCACCAGTGAAAAGTTGTTGTTGCTCATTGATTTCAATTGTTTTCGTGTTCATTCTTTTCATGACTCCATTTAGGGTTTTCTTGGCAAAGGAATTGGAATAGTTTGTTATTTCCTTCTCCAGCTTATTTTACAGATGAGGAAACTGAGGCAATCAGGAATAAGTGATTTGCCCAAGGTCACATGGCTTCTAAGTGTTTGAGGTCATATTTGGACTCACAATTCAGTCTTTCTGACTCCAGACCCATTTAGCTGCCCATGAATAATATTAAGAAAAATCTTATGCAAATAATCCAGGATGGAATATGGGGCTACAACAATTTTTTCCTTCACCAAATCCCTTATATTATTATGCCAATTATACATAATTGTTTCCTATATCTTTATCTTCCCTCCCTGCTCCCCTTTCTTTAAAGAATAAAGAGTGGGGCAGAGGGAAGAGAAAGAATGAAACTAGCATTTAATATTTTTATTTGGTACTCTGCCAACTGCCAAATACAAGCCATACTGAGAGCAGGGAATGTCTTGCTTTTCTATTGGTACCCCCAGCATTTAGCACAGTGCTCAAAGTAAGTGTTTAATAAATGCTTCATTCATTCATTCTAGAGTCGTTTCAGTCCAATCTTAATTTTCTCTCTCAACCTCTCTCTCTCTCAGTCCACACTTAAATTGTTGGTTTTTGCCCTCTTTTTTTTTTTTTTTTTGCTATTCTGCCCTCAATATCTTTTCAATTCTACCTCCCAAATTCACCTCACTCTCTCTATCTACTTAGTTCCATTCCTGTACCTTTTCCTACCATTCCAATCTTATTATTGGTTTTTTTTTTTTTTTGTTTGTTTGGGTTTTTTGCTGAGGCAATTAAGTGACTTGCCCAGGGTCACACAGCTAGGAAGTGTTAAGTATCTGAGATCATATTTGAACTCAGGTCCTCCTGACTTCAGGGCTGGTGCTCTATCCACTGAACAATCTAACTGTCCCCAATCTTACTATTGGTGATATTGTTGGGCTCAGGCTAGGTTTTTGTGCTCCCCTTACTCAACATCCAGCCCACTTCTAGGTTTGAATCAGTCTATAATTTCATACCTGTTTAGTCTAATTCATACTTCATATCCCCAGCATAACATACCTGAGAAATGGTCCCCTCAGATTCTGCTTGAAGACCTTCAATAAGTGGAAATCTACCACTTCAAGACATTCCATCTTTGGACAGCTCTCAAATTGCCAGAAATTTTTCCTGGCAACCCTAACATTTTTAATACCTTCTATTTTATTCTTTATCCCCTAAGTTTTCTCTTCTCCAGGCTAAATGTCTCCATTTCCTTCACCTGGGTATTCATTCATTTGACATACACTCAAGGTGTGTCAACATTGTGGTTGCTCTTTTCTGGATATTCTCCAGCTTATCAATGAACAATCTTTTCCTGTGTTTTTTCAATTATTAGAAATATTATGTTCTTCCTTTCTCCTTTGTTAAAGTTTTTTGTTTATTAGTTTTTTTTGTTTTTTTTTTTTTACATGATACCTTTTTACCTTCTGGAACTCTGACATGATTATGGTTTTTCTCTCTTCTTTTTCATTATCCAAGTACAGATTTACACTTTGCCCTTATTTCCAATTTGTTTAACCTTTCTTGAGTTCCTTTTATCTTCAGAGTGAGTCTTTGAAAAGTTTCTTGCTCTGGTTTTCAAGGGCAATGTCTGAATGTAATTGATTCTGCTAAAAGTTCTTTTTAAAAAAAAATCCCCTTTACAATTATGTTCATCTCTACATGATAACTAATTCTTAAGCACAAAACCCTTTTCCTTAATTTTAATAAATGATATTATAATCTGTTTATCAATTAGTCCTTATCTAGTTGGTATCTTAATTCCTAACTGAAATATGTTTTTTGACCTGGGAATTCTGGGATTTAGAGTTCATAGTTTGGAGTATGTATTAATCTGAGACTTCTTGATGTGAACATGCAGATTCTGCCCATGTGCCTTCTGATTCAGGCTCTTCTAGGCAATTTTCTTTAAAAATTTCTTGAAAATTGACATTTAGATTTTTTTTGTTTCTTTGTATAATTTTATGTAATTTTCTGGAATATTGATAATTCTTATGTCATCATCTCTTTATCTTGTTTTCTCAGTCAATTGTTTTTGGTCATAGACATCTCATATGTCCTCTGCTTTTTCTGCCTCATAATTCTGTTCTTTTATTTATTGTTGTATTTTATCAAGGTGCTCATTTCTTTATGAAGTCTTTCCAAATGTTCTAAGTTATTTCATGCATTACTTATGATTTTCTTCAGATATTTTCTTAGTCCTGCTAACCATTCAAATGAAATCTTGAAGCTATTTCATATTCTTTCCTGGAGGAAGGACAATTAGCAAAAGATACTATATAATATAGCATTTGCTCAAGAATTATAGACTTTGAAAAATGATATAAATTTAGAGATCATCTAGTCAATCCTCCTTTGTATCACTAATGAAAAATAAGCCCCATTCTATTAAGTGATCTATCCAAGATGATACAGTTAGTGGCAAGGTTGATACTTGCAACCTTTCCCTTCTTCTGACTCCCTGACCAGTGACCTTTCTAGTACACCGGCATTTTACTCCCACTTAGAATTGCTCAACACTTTGCAAACATCTCTCTTCTTAGAATTAGATGTTATCATTTTTCTATACTGTAAACATGTTTGAAAATTTTACTTTTACTAGGATTTTTGTAACACTTGTTTTAAGTTTCCAAATCCAAATTTTTTTTACCAAAACATGAAAATCTATACATCTAATAAGGGTATATAGGAAGAGAATTTTAGGTAATTTGGTGAGTTTTGAGGGCCTGATCAAAGAAAGTAAATATGATTGATTTTCATCTGTAGCAGTGAAAATATTTCCATACTATGCAATAGTTTGTTTAATTTGCTGTATTTATTTTACCAACCAAAACAAATAAAAGACCACAGTTTAGTTAAAACCTTTCTGGATTTCAAGAGCTGAGAGATTTTTCATTTAAGGATCTTTTTTTACTAGCTCCTCATAGATTATAATTTCCATATGTTCTGCCTTTTTTTTTTTCTGAGGCAATTGGGGTTATGTGACTTGCCCAGGTCACACAGATAGGAAGTATTAATTGTCTGAGACCAGATTTGAACTCCTGAATTCAGGGCTGGTGTTCTATCCATTGCACCACCTAGCAGAACCCTGTTTTACCTATTCTTAAAGAGAGACTAAACTGTTCTTATCTCATTATTGTATAGGAATCAAAGTGAATCGAATATTTATGTAGTATCATAGTTGGCTAGACCTGGAATGGATATTAGAATTCATCTAGAAAAGGGGTGTCAAACTCAAATAGAAACAGTGACCATTAAACCATAATAGGGATCCCTGCAGACTATATATTGACTAGGAAGCCACGTATTAATATTATCTCTATTGTATTTTTATTTATTTTGTTAAGTATTAACCAATTACATTTTGATCTGGCTCACTTCACAATAATATGCAGCCTGTATCTGATATTCTTGATCTAGATCCATTTCCTTATTTTGTAGAAAAGATGAGGAGGCAGTGTGGTATAGTGAATGGTGCACCAGACTTGGTTTCAGGAAGATTTATGTTCAAATTCTGCCCTGGCATGTGCTGGTTGTATAATCAGAGATAAGTCACTTAAAATCTCAATGCCATATAAATCTCTTACACCATAATTTGTAGAAGTTACTTAATAGTCCATTTAGGTAGAGGAAGCTTCCTCACTGGGAGAAGAAAGGAAAAAGAAAAGAAGAGAAGGGAAGAG
The DNA here is from genome assembly GCA_023553655.1 of Myrmecobius fasciatus. NCBI lineage: Eukaryota > Metazoa > Chordata > Mammalia > Dasyuromorphia > Myrmecobiidae > Myrmecobius > Myrmecobius fasciatus. The sequence continues at coordinate 598,254 of JAJPUD010000076.1, read as the reverse complement.
AGGGAAGGAAGGGAGGATGGATGGAAAGAATAAAGAATGGAAAAAAAGTAGGAAAAAAGAATGAGGGAAGGAAGAATGGAAGAAAAGAGGAAGGGAAGGAAAGAGAAAAGAAGTTTGACATGACTGGTTTAGATTTCTGGTCCTTCCAGTTCTAGAATACTATTATTCTACTTGAATATTTCCTGGATTCACCTCCAGTTTTTTTTTTTTTATCTGATAATAATATAAGAACAAACAATTCAGTTTCTCTTGAAGAAAAGGATGAATATTCTAGGAGAACATCCATCTAGGAATTACAATCTATGAAAATGTGAATCATTTCCTTAAATAAAAAAGGAAAGGAAAAAAGTAAAAAAGGAAAGGAAAGGATGAAAGAAGAGAAGTGAAGGAATGGGGAAGGAAGAACACTAATGAGTCAGAAACTCTGGGTTCAGCTCTCATCTCAGATACTTTGAGACCCTGAACAAGGAACTTAATCTTACTTGACCTCAAACATTTCCTAATTGAAAAATGGAGAGAATTAGATTAGATGGTTTCCTTAGATTACAAAAAATTCATTTCACTGTTTTCTAGAATAATTAAAGGATGATCAAATAAAGATTATCTTGGTTATTACATCTTTCAAGAAATTTGTCTAATTTAAACATTAAAGATAGACCACTAGGTGGTGCAGTGGATAAAGTGACAGGTCTGGAATGAGGAGAACCAGAGTTCCAATCTGGCTTCAGACCTGTACTAGCTATGTGACCCTAGGCTAGTCAATTCACCCTGCTTGCCTCAGTTTCTCCATCTGTAAAATGAGCTGAAGAAGAAAATGGCAAACCGGTCCAGTATCTTTGCCAAGAAAACCCCAAATGGGTTCACAGAGAGTAGAACAATGACCAGCATTGTAGGAGACAGATGGAGGAGAACCTTTGAAGAAATCGTGTTGCTCTACTGGATTAAATGCTTTTTAAAATTTTTTTTTTTGAACAGAAGAACAATAAGCAGAGAGACATTGTGTAATGCACCTTTCCTAATTCTTGTTAATCATGTGATGGTATTGTGGGCTTTAAGTTAGAAAAGCTTTCATTTTGCTCCTAACACTCTCATTCCAGAATGCCCTCGATGTATGTGTGGATCACGTTTTTGTTTTTTTTTTTTTTTTGTTTTTTTTTTTTTAAAATATATTTTATATAACTGGAAGGTAGAAAAATAAAGTAGATTTTTCAATAAAGAAAAATAAGTTATATGGGTTGGTAATTAATAATGTTCCCTTGATTTTTAAAAAAATAAAACCTAAACATTTTCCCCCTTGCCTTTAGATATCCCTGTTTTTCCCCTTCTTTAGAAACCTTGAGAATCATTTCCTAAAAATTTTATTGCTTCCAGTGTTAGCTTTCTTTGTATGTACTTGGCTTAATCTAGCTGCTTTTTTATTCTTCAATGCCATTTTGACTTTAATCCAATACCATAGAAAGAGTTTAAATCCTAACTCTGCCATTTATAATTCATGTAATTTCTTTGACCTTTCTCAGCCTCAGTTTCCTCATTTGGAAAATGAGATTAGACTAGATATCTGTCTTCTAGGGTTCTCTTCCAGTTCTAGATCTATGATCCCAATATCTTGTGTGCTAGGTTCTGAGTATACAAAGAAAAACATAAAACAATCCTTTCTCAAGGACCTTATAACCAGAACATTATTGTTTGAGTCTACATGTTCAGTGCTTGATGATGAAAAAGAATATGACATACTTATAGATCTTTTCCATTTTTATCTGTTCATTATCTTAGTTTCATCTGTAAATGCCCTCAAGATAACTTGCTTGAGCATCCTGGGATTATTCATATCAAGCAAAGTAGAGGTATACACAATCTCCAAAAACGCTGTCCTCTGTCATGAAGGAAAACAAAGAATTCAAGTTGAAGAAAGAACCTTGGAGGTGGTAAAGTCCTCCAGATGCTCCTCTGTGCTAGTTGACTTATACCATTTGCCTTTAAGAAATTACAGAGTTTTTTGGATGACCTTTGTTTTTCTCTAAAACAAAAGCCAATCTTTTAAACAATACTTACCCCTAAAGTGTATGGCCAGCTGTGAGTCCTGAGGCTTCCACAAAATAAAGCTTGAAGATCACTTAAAGGTCAATAAAAGTATGCATGACGATCAAAAGCAAGCTACTCCATGTCCCAAACAAGAAATTATCCAGTGGAAATGGGGTAAAGGGCATCATCAAAAACTGTGATTATAGGGGGGAAAAAAGAGAAGAAAGATTGATCATATAGGATTCCAATGATATTCTTGGAATGCCAAGAGAACATAAAGAAGATATCCAGTATGTCTGGGGGACTCCCTGTGGCAAACCAATGTGAGTTACTAGAGATGGAAAGGCATGAATATGCTGTGATCTTAAATATGGGAAAGAATGTCCATATCAAAAGAGGGTGAAATTTATTGAAGAACTATTTAAAATATATTTGCATGATTGTATGTAGAAATGTATGAACATATGGCTTTTAGGTGACATAGTGGATAAAATTCCCAGCCTGGAGTCAAGAAGACTCACTTTCCTGAATTCAAATTTGACTTCAGATTCCTACTAGCTATGGAATCCTTAACCCTGTTTGCCTCAGTTTCCTCCTCTGTAAAACGAGCTGGAGAAGGAAATGGCAAATCAGTATCTTTGTCAAAAAAACCCCAAATGGAGCCACGAAGAATCAAACATGATTGAAAAAGAACTGAACAACAAGTGTGTGTATGTATTAATAGTGTTTAGATGGCAATTGCTTGAGAAATTAATTTTTAATACTTTTATATCAGGTAACTTTCTAATGAAAAATTGGAAATGAGCATAATCAAGCAAGTAATATTTTTGTAGTCCCTCTTTTGGACAGGCCAGCCACAGTACTAGATACTCTGATATACAAATACAGTAAGTTGATCTGGAGGAAGATTACTCTGAACTCATGAACATCATAAGGCCCCATGTAGATTTGAATTTTGGCTAATGAGAGGCAGCCTGTACCTAACTGAAATGGATTAACTGCTTACGGAATAGATCTGGTCACATCCAGTAAATGAGTTGAAAGATGATTAATATGTAACCAGCAGAAATGTTCCCCATAATCTGCACTCACAAAATTACACGTAGACTTAAAGCCTTGTTCTTTTGGAAGGAAAGTAGTGAAATGTATATATATTTCAGCCAATATCTTGGAAAGGACTTCCTAAAAAGATAAGGGTTAAGGATGAAGGGAAATTGTTTCAGTGCCTGGCAAATTACATAAAGAAAGTGGATATTTACTCTAAAATTCATATATGGTTGATCCATTGCATAATTCTTAATTGATATGAAGTCCAAAATTTTTGTTTTCTGATTCCTGCCATGACTTTCCTAAGTTCTGGTCTTCCTTCCTTCTCCTTATTTCCTTTCCTTATTTGTTTCTTTCTTCTTTACAGCACAGAATACTTCATGTTGGACAGATCCACTGTGGCGTAGGTGGTACAATGGACAGAGAATTGGACCAGAAGTCATAAAGACCTGAGTTCAAATTTTACCTCACAGACTTATGATCTTAAACAAGTCACAACTTCTGTCTCCCTCAGATTCCCCATCTGTAAAATGGAGATAATAATTGTTCTTCCCTCTCAGGGTTGCCATGAGGATAAAATGAGATATTTATAAAGTACTTTGCAAACCTTCAATCTAGCCTTTGTAAAGACTGTTATATATTCTATATTATAATACAATTATGTGTACAATGTATAGGTATACAAGTAGATATTATTATATTATATGTTAGCATATTATCAGTAAATTTGGAGTAGACTTTCAGTTGTTTCCCCGTTTTTCTGTTACAAATAATAATAATGTGACTTTTGCATAGTAGGTCTTCCATAAATGTTTTTCAAAGTTCTTCCACATGGTTTTCTATAAATATTTTTCAAAGTTCTTCTACATACTTTAAATCACTGATCTTCAAGTCAACATTAAGCAGGGTTCCCATTTTATATGTGATTCCTATTTCAAAGCTTTTTTTCTCCCTATTTTGTCTTTTCCACCCCTAAGAAGGAGAAAGACTAAATGAAATAATATGGCTAAATTTGCATGGGGGTGGAGATGGCACAGAATTGAATTTCAGTCCATTGCCTATGCAGTGATCTATAGGATCATAGGATTAAGAGTTTAAAGAACTTGGTGTTTTTGTTTCTTGATGTGGAAGATAATAGGGGCAATAAATGCCAGCCCTAGGTAAAATTATGAAATAATCCAATTTGTATCTTGCTTCCTTCCCCCATTCTTAATCTCAACCCATATCCAAACCTTACATTAATATGGTCTTCATAGAACAACTCCTCCCTAAGACTTGATCTGAACCAATTCCCATTTAGATCTTATTGGAAATTAGCTGAGAAATAGCTTTTATTTCAAATAAGAGGCTTTTAGGGCAGCTAAGTAGCAAGGAATCATCTTCCTGAATTCAGTCTGGTGTCAGACACCTACTAGTGACCTATTGAATTTTCTTTGCCTCAGTTTATCATCTATAAAATGAACTGGAGAAGGAAATGGCAACCATCACATTTCTTATACTGTGCTGAATAGAAAAAGAGATGTTGGGAGGGCATGGTAGTGCCCGCTCAAAGCAAAGGGTGCCCTCGAGTAGTTTTGCTAGGAAGTAGCAAAAAAGAATTTAAAATTTTATAGAAAAAAGTTGGTTCAATTTTGAATGTAGATGTTATCTCAGAAGCAGACCTCGAATTTACCAAAAATCAGACTTGGCTGCAATGAAGCAACACAGAGTAATGACCCTTTCTGAGAGTCTAGCTTGTGTGGGCAGGGCTTCTTGTTTGCAGAAGGAAGAAGCATAAAACCCAGTGTATTTAGGAGCAGTTCACAGTGCAAGGACAAGGTTACAAGTTTGTCTGGCCTTCCTGTCTTCCCCTTACTAACACCATGGGGAGAGACTGGTTGCCTCATCAAGGTCTGCTCCTGTTACTCTTCACCTTGGTCACTGGAATCAATGGAGAACCGTAAGTTTCCCAAGAAAATTCAAAGTATTTACTAAGTTTTCTCAGAAAAGTCAGCTCTTTACAAAGAAAGGAGCCAGCCTGGAAGGGAACCAGCAAGCCCTGACCCAGTCTAGCCTGGTCTGAAGCTTTTTCTTTTTCACTCATGGGTCTGCAATCCAAATCAATTTTTAGCTTTTTAATTTTCCATTTGTATTTGCTTCTCTCTGACCCTCTTGTCTATTTGTCTTCTTCCCTCTTACTATCTATTCTTTTCGCTTTTTTTTTTTTTTTGAAAATACTTCCTTTTACCAAGGCCAAACTTAGACACAGGAAAAATATCTGGGGAAGAACTTGGGGTTACTTAAGAATCTGGAAAGCTCACTGCTTCTCAAATACCTCCCCACTAGCCTGTCATTTTATCTTTAAAAATTCATTTTCCTGAACTTAAGATATTGCCCCTCAAACACACACATTATATATATGCATATTACCTATACATTTGACAAAAAATCCCTCCCTAAGGCATTACATAGTAAATAATGATCAGTTCTTAATACCTAATAGGTAATTGTTTTATGGCACAATTGCTGAGATTGAGGAAGAAAGGAAATGGGATTTTTGATAGGGGCAGATGCAGATTGGGAGTGATATTTGGGGGAGTATTGATTACTTCTCTGAAAGGGTAAGATTTAGGTGGGGTGATGTAGCTGGTACCGCAAGGGGACTGGTCACCTGGAGTCAGGTGGAAGGGCAATCAAAATCCCATTTATCCCATCAGTTTCTTGTTGCTTTTCATTTTGCTTTTTCCTCTTGTCCAGGCCCTAAGAGGTAGCCATATTCTTCCCCTAACTGCAGCTATCATCAGTAGTCTACCCATTTATTTATTTTTTATTTTTTTGCTGAGGCAATTGGGGTTAAGTGACTTGCCCAGGGTCACACAGCTAGGAAGTGTTAAGTGTCTGAGACCAGATTTAAACTCAGGTCTTCCTGACTTCAAGGCTGGTGCTCTATCCACTGCACCACCTAGCTGCCCCTACCCATTTATTTCATTGAGAACAAATGCAAATTAAGATACAGCCTCTCAGCTAATCCCTTTATCTTTCACCCCAGGTGTAACCAAAGTTCTTTTGAGAATTCTTTACAACTGGGACAGGAGTTAGGAAATAGCCAATGTGGGTGAAAGCTGCAAAGTTATGTAGCACCTTGAAAGTATTAAAATATTAAAAATCCTTACTAATCACTAAAACATTCACGGAGGTTGCTTTTTTGTTTATTAAATCTTGTCCTTGTTATGAAAGGCAGTCACTGATATCTGGGTTTTTCAGCTCCTCCTTCACTTGTCCTTTCCCTGTATTCTCCTTCACATCTCCGGCTTTTATAAGTCATAATGATGACTCTTTAGGCAACCAAAGAACTCCAGGCCTGGTCCCTAATTTTCACTTAGGAAGACTGTTATGAGAATCCCCAGTAAGTGGACTGCAGTCCCACGTGGGATTGAGATGCCTGGGAAGATAGCAAGAAGGCACTAAATTATTTTTAAGAAGATAATAGCTAAAGTTTATCTAGAACTTTAAGGTTTATGATGCCATATATATGTAATTTCACCAGATCCTCATAATAATCCTGGAAAAAATCAGGAAATATCTAAGGCAAGATTCAAACTCAGGAATTCTTGAGTAGTCTAGCAACTGTATTCCCTACACTCCCTAGCTGTTAATTTGAACATGGTACTTTAATTATCTAAGTAGTACCATTATATCTGACCTATTTTTGACTTTTTTTTTCAAGGGATAATCTTTGTTAAAATTTTCATACATTAACTATCTTGAAAAGCCTCTCTCTTAACCTTTGAAAATAGCTATTCCCCTTGCCAATGAACAAAAGAATGAAAAGTGAATGGAAAAAAAAAAGGATTAAGCAATTGTTGCTCTTAGATAAATCTAAGGGAACATGACAGGGAAAGAGAGTTGATCCATTTTTTTTCTCTACCACTAATTTGAAGAATATTTCTTCATAATACTCTAGTTCCAACTTTGTCATGTAGCAGCTATGTAAGCTGAACCTCATTTTTTTATCTATAAAATGGGACAAATAATATGATTGTGAGGAAAGTATTTTATAAACTTTACATTGCTGTATAAGTTTATAAGTTATTTTTTGATCTCATACATACTATGACCCTGGCAAAACAGAGGGTAGTCTGAGGCACCATATTTGTGGACAGGTGCCCAAAAGAATATAAAGAGTTCTTGTATCATACAAGTATAAATGCTCCCATCATGAAAAATATCAAAACAATGAGGCTTTACATACTTTGTTTTATGCAATAGATATATTCCTGGGCAAGTTGTATATTTTATAAATTTTTAAACCAAATAAATTGTATGTATTTCATTAATAACTGGCATCTAAACAATACTTTCACTGTGTTAATGCATTCAGCCCATACAACATTCCTCTGAGGCAAGAGGTATGGATATTAGCAGTCCCATTTCACTGATGAGGAAATTGGCACTGAGAAAGATTTTGATTTTCCTAGTGTTGTACAATGAGTGTAGTGTTAAGATTTGAATTCACTTCTTCCTTTGTCCTAGGCAAGCATCCTCTCAAGTTAGTCAACTACTTTTCTGGTTGATAAGCTATGTAAAAATGAAAAAAAAAAAAAACCAAACAAACCAAAAAGCTCAATTTTTTTTATTTATTTGATTTTTGTGTGCATATAAATGTAGATGTTAATTCAAATATTTCCTTAAAGTTAGAATTGTCTGTGAAATATACTTTATATAAAATGTTATTCCTCTGATTGAGAATGACAGAAGGAAAGCAACTTTTTTTTTTTTTAGGATTTCACAGCTATCAGTCTAGCTCATTTTTCATAGCTGTTGGTGGTAGCAATGATTGTGAGGGAAACACAGTTGTGTTGGGGGCACCAAGTAAGGAATGACTGGTGGGTCTTTTTTTCCCCTCTAGTCAATATATGGTATTAGTCCCCTCTCTACTGCGTACTGAGATCACTGAAAAAGCGTGTCTGTTTCTGAGTCACTTGAATGAGACCGTGACTGCAAGTGCTACCTTGGAGTTTAACAGATACAATGGAAGTACCATATTCAGTCATCAGGTGAACGAGAAAGAAGCATTCCTCTGCCTGCCCTTCACAGTGAGTACCCATCATCCGACCTGTCTGATTTACTACAGCCTCTTGGAGTTGGCTCTACAGCGAGTAGAGACTAGTCCTTCTGGAGGGATGGGAAGATCTTATTTTCTTTACACAGGGAATGACTTGGAAAAATGGGCAAAATTGAATATTGTTCTTAAACTAAGAAGGAGGGCAAGGAAAAGAAACACCCGTTGGGAAGTCCAACTTCAAACATAATTACTGATGGTTGATACTGGATATCTGTCACTGATCTCCCAGAAAGTTATTCTTATTAATCACTCTAATTAATTACTCCTATTAATATTTAGGAATGGCTCTCCAAAGTAAGATGCAACTAGTTTGCCTACTAATTTCAAATTTAAGAAAATGGTGTGATAACATGTGGTGTGAGAGACACATGTGATGTACACATTTGTATTATTTTGGATTGTTGACTCCTTTGTGCTGACATAAGTGAAAATCAGAGTCTGAGTGAACCCAGATATAGTGCTCTCTCTGTATGTGGTCCAGAGATATCCTCCATGGCTACTTCCTATGGACTGAAGGATGCTTGCACAAGCTAAACAATTTTTATAAGACTACAGATCCTTAATGGGCACTGGCAAGTCTAAGTTGCTCCTCCCCTCATGGAAACACTTTAGTGGCTTACCCTGCTTATCCTGAGTCTAGTTTAGAGATGACATATTGATGAAATTTTAATTTATTTCATTTATATTTTTCCTTATTTTTCATTCTTTTTGGGTGAATCACTCTCCCAGGTTTCTTGTTTCAGAGTACATAGATTTTGATACACAATTTATAAAAATGGCAGATTTATATTACAAAATGAAAAAAAAATAGACAAAATTACTCTTCCACTAAAAATAGACAAAATTATTCTTCCACTAAAACAGACAGTCACAGCTGACTATACCTCCTGTCATACTTGGTTTTCTTTCTCTCTGACCTTCAGTGCAGATAAGAAAAGTTTCTGGACACTTAAACTATGTTTCATACAAAGAAATGGAAATGAATGGCTTTCACTTTCAGTCTCAGGGATAAAAAATGCAGAAAGGGGCAACTTCCCCTTCTGGCTTTCTAAGATAAAGGCTTAAGTTGGTAGGATTCTTTTTTAGTCATTTGTGGTTCTTAGAAACTCTGAGTGATACTGGCTGTGATGTCCACTCCTCCATGTTTTTGGTTTTGTTTGCCTAAAAGCTACCAGAAGCCCAATTGGGAAGAAACTGTTGGATACCCAGATGGTACCTCTAATACCATCACATGCTTCTGACTTAGCCAATCTGCAGTTGTAAAGTGATCAATCATTGAAACTCCAGAGTGGCAACCTCATTTCTAGTTAGGAAAAGTCAATCCAAAATTCACACTGCCAAGTCTCCCCTTCTCACTCTGATTCAGGGTATCTCTACAGAGACAGTTAAACAGGCAAAGTTCTCTCAGACTACACTGGGAACACTGGGAATCATTATGTATATATATATATCTATATATATATATATATATATATATATATATATATATATATATATATATATATATATATATATATATATATACCCATGAAGGTGAGAGAGACAGAGAGAAAAGTAGGAGATGATAGTCTCGTAATGTAGTGATACCAGAAAGCTAATGGGTTTGGAGTCAGAAGGCATGGGGCTTGAATTCTATCACTTATTCTGCTACTTATTACCTATATGACCCTGGGAATTTCAATTCTTTCATTTAATTTCTTCATCTGTAAAATGAAGAGGTTATAATACATGATCTATAAGGTCCTTTCCAGCTTTAATTCATGATTTTATATTTAAATCCATTTGTGCATACATGCATGTACTCTCCCCTCCCTGTAAAGTCCTGTTCCAACAAATCACAATAGGGAGGTGACTTTATATTTTTTTAAAAATTAATTTTGGAGTGAATATACTTTTACATAATTTTTTTACAAGAGATACAACATGAAAGGGGAATTGTGAACTTCCTGGTTTTCTTTTTTTAAAAAGCCATAAGCAATTCCTAATTAAATCAATTAAAAAAAAAAAGAAAGACCAATGCAGTACAGACAGTACTAAATCTCCAAGACACTGATTGTAACTCCAGACAGCATAGTTAAGACAAAAGATCTATAACTTGTTCTAAGGTTGAACCAATCACTTAGTTTATTCTGCTGAGGCATACCATAATAATTAGAGGCAGAAAGTTTATGGATCACTCTGAAACATTTATAGGACAAAGAGGATCCCTCACTAATTAAAGAACAAAAAGAAAATTCATGATACTTGATGCTAAAATATATAATCGAGAATTTATATATAGTATTCTTTGTATATCAGTTCTTATTCTAATGGTTTTTCTTTTCTTTTTCATTTTACAGTATTTTATTTTTTCCAATTACATGTAAAGCTCGTTTTCAATTTTTGCTTTTACAAGATTTTGAACTCCGTATTTTTCTTTCCTCCCTCCTCCCCAAGACAGCATATTAAACAGAAAAATCATATTAAGCATATTTTCACATTAGGGTAACTTTAGATTCTTGAAGGCTGTTTCAGCAGAGCAAAATTTCTGAAAGCTTCTGTTATCAAGATTTTGTCTTAGTAATAGAAAAAGCATTTTCTGAAAGTCAGTCTAAGTACAGAGATGTTCATCATGAATGAGCCAGTTCTACTATAGGATGACTTCTTTGGCTTTTTGCTCCCCAGTCAACAAGCATTTATTAAGTGCTTCCTGTGTGCCAGGCAGTGTGTTTGTATTCAACAAAAGGCAAAAAATAAATATCTGCTGTCAGGGATCTCAAATTCTCAAAGGAGACAACATGCAAAGCTACATCATGTACAAGCTACATCAATAATAATGATAGTTATTATTTATATTATATACCAAATACTGCATTAAGCACTTTACAAATACCTTGTTTTATCCTCAAAGAGATAGATAGATAGATAGATAGATAGATAGATAGATAGATAGATAGAGATATGTAAAAACTGAAGATAATTTCAAGGAAAAGGCACTAACTTTTTTTTTTAAATTTTATTTTATTTGCATAACATATGTGTGGGTAATTCTTCAACAATAACCCTTACATAGCTTTCCGTTACAAATTTTTCCCCCCAACTCCCCACCCCTCCCCTAGATGGCAGGATATCCACTACATGTTAATTATGTTAAAATATTGGCAAATCGAATATATGTATACATATTTCCAAACTTATCATTGCTGTGCAAGAAAAATCTTATCTACACAAACGATATATCAGATAAAGGAAACACAATGTAAGCAAACATCAATCAAGGAGTATGAGAATGTTATGTTGTGGTCCACATTTCGCATCCCTCTCTCTGGGTGTATATGGCTTTCTTCAGTGAACAATTGGAGGTGGTTTGAAACATTTCATTGTTGAAGAGAGCCATGTCCATCAGAATTAATCATCATATAGTACTGTTGTTGCCGTGTATAATGATCTCCTGGTTCTGCTCATTTCACTCAGCATCAGTTCATGTAAGTCTCTCCAGGCCTCTCTGAAATCATCTTGCTGGTCATTTCTTACAGAACAATAATATTCCATAATATTCATATGCCATAATTTATTCAGCCATTCTCCAATTGAAGGGCATCTATTCAATTTCCAGTTTCTAGCCACTACAAAAAAGGCACTAACTTTAAGGGGGATCAGCATAGAGACTTCTTTTAGAAGAGATTTTAGCTGAGACTTGAAGTTAGGAAAATGAGGAGGGAGAGAATTCCAGGAATAGTCAGTGAAAATTCTTACAGAATATGTATAAGAAGAATGGAAAAGTGGAAGGGGGTCAGATTATGAAAGACTTTAAAAGTCAAAAAAAATTTTATATTTAATTTTAGAAGTAACAGAGAGCATTGGAATTTACAGATTAGAGGGAGGGGTGACATGGTCAGATTTGTACTCTAGGAAGATCAGTTAGAAAGCAGAGTGTGGGAGGGATTTGAGGGAGGACAAATTTGAGGTTGGGGAAACATCCAGTAAGGCTACTGTAAAATTAGCTTAAGCTTAAGGGGATGAAGACCTGTGCCATGGAGAGAACCCCAGTAATAAAGAAAACTACAAAATAATCTGTAGGAGTGGTCCCCTCCCACTCCTTCAGTGGAAAATGGTCAAAAAAGGATCAGAATTAGAGTTTTTAGAATATCTGTTAATTAATACTAATTTAATTATTGCTTCTGATTTGGTGAGAGTCATTCCTAATGACCAAATGAATCAAAATACCACTGGGAGAACTGAATCATATCTATATTAATATTTTTACTATAATCAAAAGGGAAGATAGGGAAGTTTCAAAGAAATGGGAGTATGGCTTCTTTTCAGATTCTTTTCAGAAGGACAAAGAAAGTAGTTAAAAGATATCAATGTGCTCCATCATTTCACGGAACATTTGCTTATCTCTCCTTGAGGTGCCCATGATAAACATAAGAAAAAAAGGTCAAGTAAAAAGAACAAAACATCCTAAACTGAACACTATAATTATAGTGACCAAGCATTGTCCCAAGAATAATCACAAAATGGTATGGGGAATGGGGAATGGGAATGCAATTTTCTTGTAATCGTTCTGGAAATCATTTTAAAATTATGCTAAAAAAATGAATAAAATGTTCATACTGATCTAAGATCTCACTGGTAAGTATATCTCCTAAGGAATTAAGAGAAAGTAAGATCTCATATAATGACAGCATATTCCTAGCAACACTTTTTAGGGGTAATAAAACTGGGAACAAAGTGGATAGATGCTTTGTAGATTGAAGAATAGCTAAAGAAACTATGATAAATAAATGTAATGACATATTTTATATCATAAAAATGATGAATATAAAGAATATGAAGAATGAGAAAAAGGGATATCTTATAAAGATGTGTATGTATATGTATAAATACACATATATACCCACATACACAGATATAGGTATGTGGTTTTTTATGTATTTATACACACATGTTATAGTTCATTGGTGACATAGATATGATTGGGGATCCATTGCAGCTTTGCAGAAAGTAGGGGAAGATCCATCCCTATATTAGCAGCAGCCTAGCTGGTGAGGGGAAGGAATAGACAGGACCTAAGAACTCTGCAGCAAGGTAACCTCTCCTGTCTCCAAGAGGACTAGAACTTATCTCTCTGCAGACTTTCAGGTATCTCCAGCCTGAGGTTATGATAGATTCAGAATGAAAGCCATTTATTTCATTTCCTTGATTGCTCTTAAAAAGGATAACTCATAGCTTACACTGGCCATCTTGCTTCCTTCCCACCAAATGCTGGTCACAGGAAAAATCATCATGAATAGCAAATATCCAGTAGACCCATTTATCCAAGAAAAACCATAAATGGAAATCGCAGACATTCTCCTGATTAGAATAGATTGACTACACAATAATAAGGGAGCTCTGGGGCTGGGAGGAAAACACAATACTTCAGTTAAACCAAGAAAGAGAGAATGATCTTCCTAGGAAGTGGATGTGAGGGATAACTCTCAGTGGTCTCCATTGGTGCAAGCCCTAAAAATTGAGAGACCCGATGATTACCAGCTTCTTCACATGTGTAAACAAATGTTCAAAGGTGGGAAGACTCTAGATGTATGGGGAGGACTAGCAATCCAGTTTCAGGAATGTAATTTTTAGGGGTGGCAGGGGAACAAAGTCAATCAGTCAACATTTATTAAGAGTGACAGAAGGCTGGGAGGGAATGAAAGTAAACATATTATGGAGTATAAGCTAAGAATGCTGGACTTTATTTGGTAGACAATGGAGAGGCAGAATAAAGAAGTAAAAGAAGCAAAACAGATATATATATATGCATATATATACATAAGAAAGGTATATAGTGATTTAGATCTTATTACTCTCAGCTCAATTTGTAAAAAAAGGAAAAAATATTCCATGTCCCTTATCAATTTCCTCTAGTGAGACAGAGAAAGAAAGGGAAATTTATATTGAGGGATGATGTCTTCAGAGTGAATGAACAGTTTAAGTTATGAAAAACATTTGTATTTCTCAGATCCCAAGATTATCAGCATACTCGGAGATGGCATTCTTCACTGTGCAGGTGAAGGGTCCAACACACATATTCAGTAAACGGAAAACAGTGCTGGTGAACAACCCGGAGAGTCTGGTCTTTGTCCAAACAGACAAACCTATCTACAAGCCAGGACAAGATGGTATGAAGGTTGTGAGGGTCAAGGGCAACTCTAAGAAAGAGTGAGCCTTCTCCCCATTATTTTTCTAGTGAAAAATGGCAATTTTCCTTGCACCCTGAGATAAAAGTGTATCTTTTGTTGGGTTATTATGTTTATCTAAAATAGTATTGAATATATAGTGATCACTCAAACAATGTTAACTTGGCTTCCTAGATCACCATCTAAGGGCACTAGTGTGGGGACTTTGGGGTTCATAGCTGATATTTCTTTGTTTCAGTTAAGTTTCGTATTGTCTCTGTGGATGGAAATTTTCGCCCCTTGAATGAGAAGGTGAGTCACCCTAACAGCTGTGTAAGACTTGTGGGATCATAAAGATGAGGGGCATGTTTCTGGAGGGCTTGAGTGTAACAGCTGTGACTTTCAGCCCTGACTTAGAATAGGATGTCCAATATGAAACACTATCAAGGGAGAAGAGGAGGAAATTCCTTTCCTTATTGGTATCTGCTATATAAATAAATAGCCTTCTAATAACTTTCATGGGAAAGTGGTGGGAGATGGGGTAACAGTGGAATCAAAAGACCTAAGGTTAAGTCCTAGCTTCAATATTATGTGATTGGGGACAAGGCATTTCATCCCCTTGTGCCTCAATTGCCTCATCCATAAAAAAGAAAGTCTCTTCTACCTCTAAATCTAAATCTATGATCCTTGCCAAACAGAATTGACAAAGTCCACAGTGACTCACTTTTCTTTTGTTCACCCTTATCTATTATCTTCTCTGGAATCAGATTGAGCAATGGGTTTGGCTAATCAAGTTTCCTTCCTTCAAAAGTAACATCTGATATTTAGAGTAGAGTGTAAGATAAATAAATCCTTTTGTTGGGAGGTTGAACATTGAATAAAGCCAAAAGTATTTCCTGTCCATCTCCCTCTTAGGAGGAGTTAAAGATATCATTCTTCAGAATCAATGACAATGAGCTCTTCAGGAGCCTTTCTCCCATTCTGTAAAAAGACACAGCACAGTGATGACCTTGAAAAGATAATCACAAGCTTAGTGTTAGGAAATCCCAAATCCTAAACAAATAAAATGCATAGATATGTACAAATACATCATCTTCATCTCAACATAGCTAAAATTTGTATTAGCTACCTTGTGCCTGACACCATGATAAATGCTTTACAAATATTATTTCAATTGATCCTCAAAACAACCCTGGGAAGATAGACATAATTATTTCCCCCATTTTGTGGATGAAAAAACAGGCAAACAGAGGTCAGATGATTTACCTAAAGTCACACAGCTAATCTGAGGTTTCATTTAAACTCAGATCTTCCTGACTCCAGGTGCAGTGCTCTGTGCTATGACACACCTGGTTACCCTATAAGCATCTGTATGTGTGCACACATATACATAATAATAGTTCTGAGAAGCTTCTCTCCAGAATACATGCTACTGCAGATATAACCATGTTTAAAAAATAAAAACAAAACCAAAATAGCTGTTTATAGATTTGTCTGAATTTTCTGTCTTAAAAAAATAAAAACAAAATGGTTTTTAAATCAAAATAGCTGTTTATAGATTTGTCTGAATTTTCTATCTTTAGAAGCAATTTTCAACTCATATGTTTTCTTTTCTTTTTTTTCCTTTTAGTTTCCATTGGTATATATTGAGGTAAGTAGAAAGAAGCATTTCAGATCTGAGGGACCTTCCCATAACATCCCAGAGATATGAGCTAATATGAGAAAGCTTCATCTGACCGTTCTTCCTACACCCAGAGCTTCAGTATATTGTAGCTTATTGCTTCCTTTCCCATCTTACAAGAGAGCAGGGTTAAAGACCCTTGAAACTATGCTGAGTTTCAAAAGATTCTCACATTTCTACCCTTTTTCTTTTAGTGTTTTTGTTCCTTTTGATCCCATTATAGTCTTTTTTTCTAATAGGATCCCAAAAGGAATCGTATCCTGCAATGGCAGAATGTCATATTAGAGGGAGGTCTCAAACAACTCTCCTTCAGCCTTTCATCAGAACCTCTCCATGGCTCCTACAAGGTGGTGGTACAGAAGGAATTAGGAAGAAATAAAGAACACTCCTTTAGAGTGGAAGAATTTGGTATGGCTCGTGGACTGGTTTTGAATTTGTTCCTAGGATTTTAAGTCATTTTGGTTCTCTCCATTTTCCAAAGGCTAGGATAGGCTAGGAGACAAATATTTCATTCCAACCAGGATCATCACTCGGATGTGAAATGATTTTGTGTGAAAATGGTGATATTCCTTAGCAAAACATTCATTCAAGATCTATTTATTAAGCATTTACCATGAACTGTGCAAGGATAAATACATAAGTAATTAATGCATGATCCCTATTTTGAAGGAACTTACAGATCCCTTGAATCTTGATTACCCTTATGCCTCATCTACCTTCTTTGCTCCTGCTTATCTTCTACTGAAAGCCACTGATGGCAATGGGGTCTTTACTTGTGCTTTCCAATATTTTTATTTTTCCTTACTTAGCTTTTCATTATACTCCTTACAGTTGCTATTCTCAACTTTCTTTTCTCTTCTCAGACCATCTCCCCTACTTTTCTTCTCATAAGAGACTTCATATCTCCAGGGAAAAAAATGGAGCCATCAAGTCCAAGTTCCCTCTTCTCCTGAATTCCACATTTCAAATCAGCTCAATAGTGCCAAACATTCTCTCTCTTTTTTTTGCTCTAATCCTGGAAGAAGAGATGATTTTAAAAAAAATTATTAAAGCTTTTTATTTTCAAAACACATGCATAGATAATTTTTCAACATTGACCTTTACAAAACTTTGCATTCCAAATTTTCCTCTCCTTCCCCCCACCGCTCCACTAGATAGCAATATATATTAAATATGTTAAATCCCATATATATACATATTTATACAATAATCTTGGTACACAAGAAAAATCAGATCAAAAAGGAAAAAAATGAGAAAGAAAATAAAATGCAAACAAACAACAACAAAAAGAGTGAAAATGCTATATTGGTGATTCCCACAGTTCCCACAGTCCTCTCTCTGGATGTAGATGGCAGAGATGATATTTCTTAACAATGAGTCCTGTACTTGCAATCCACTTCATTCTCTGAGAATAGAAATTCTCCTCCTTTTAGAGAATTATTTCATTTTCTGCTTGAATTATTAGGATCTATCCAGGAATTTCATTAGTCAGATCTAATGAGGACCTAAGTTAACATCTGTGAATAAATTGGATTTTTCTAAAGACTATTAAGATGTTATCTTAGACACTGTTGCAGGGAGCTTCAAACAAAAATGATGGATCCTCAAACAGTTTTTAGATTGTCATGCTTTCCCAATTTTTCCAACAGTATTGCCCAGGTTTGGGGTATATGTCAAGGTGCCTGATAAAATCACAATCTTGGATGAAGAATTTACAGTGTCGGTCTGTGGGCGGTAAGTCATATTTTCTTCTCTACTGTGAACATCAGTAAAAGAAAACTCTGTCTAGTAGAATGGAAAATTTTGCCTAGTTTCTCTTAATACCAGGACAAGTTGCTAATGGAGCCATTCTTTGCTTTTTCCTGTTACTTCCCCATTTCCCAACTTGCCAGAAGTTGAATATCTTCCTACTTTGAACTGAGGGGTGATCTTGACAGTGATAGCCAGAAGTGTTCTACTAGTAGCAGAGGTCATAGATAGAATTGAGAAATTATTTCTTCTGAAGTACCAAGGTTACAACAAGACCTCTTCTCCAGTTCTGTCTCAATAATGGCCAGAGAATTCTCTGACCAGGTTAACCATCAGCTTGCTGTAGACAGGATGGTTTTTGAAGAGAAAAGCCAGAGAGAAATCAAAATTATGCAAAAATTATGGTCCTATAATTAATTAAGTAATGGAAAGATAGAAAGAAACTTGGGCAGAGTTAAAACTCCCAAAATAAAATGAATAACACTAAAAACCAACCAAAGGAAAAATAAGGATGAATCCAAAGAAATGCAGGGACAGTAGAAAGACTGGATTTCAGAGGGTCCATTGGGATATATTTCTTTACTTTAAAAAAAAAAAGTCATTCATTATGAATTTAACTATTGACAATAACAAAAGTAAATTCATATTTATTACTAATTCAAATTCAATTTATTACTAATTCAAATTTTAAATGATGTTTAACATAGTTACCTATAACAATTTATTAGCTCTTCCATTCCTCTTCCGTTGTCTTTGTCCATTTATCCTTACATGTGTGCATATGTGATATTCTTTCTTATTATAGAGATCAGAGAGAGATCAGAAACTTATTTAGATTAGTTTGCTTCACTGAACCAAAATTCCATTTAACAGGAACCAGAAAAATAATTTCTACAGAATCTGAGTAAAATTGCTTTGGCTCTCTTGGGATAGGAGATAGAAAAAAAACAGAACATGGGACCAGGAAACTTCTGTTTCTGCTACTAATGGATTGTTTTCTATATTTTCTTTCTGGAAACAGATACACTTATGGGGAGCCTGTTTCGGGTCTGGCAAGTGTTAGTGTGTGCAGAAAGTACTCACAGAATTCTGATTGCTATGGTAAAGATTCAGAGAGTATCTGTGAAGAATTCAGCAAGAAGGTAAGTAGAAGATGCTATTTTTATTAGGAAGCTAACAGATATTGATTTAATTTGTCAAATAATCAAATGGCCAGAAGATAATAGCCTAATAGATTTAGAGCTCATAGTGATTCCAACCATAATCCTTCATTTTATAAATGAGGAAATAGAGATTGAGAGGAATTATCCGATTTGTCCACAATATCACTGCTAATAAGTGCCTGAAGCTGAATTTGAATTTAGCTCTTCCGGACTTCAAGATAAACATTCTAAACAATGGAGTACCTAGTTTTCTTCCACAACACTGTGTTAAGTAATTGAGATACAAAGACAAAAAGGAAAAGTTCATGCCCTCAAGTCTATTGAATGGGGGCCTAATAAATGTTGATTGATTGATTGGATACAAAATGTGAAGAAATAAGTAAATATAAAGTAATTTCGTGTAGGAAGAGAACATTAATAACAGGATATATGTAATGTAGAACTTCTAAATCTGCTGAGAGAGAAAATGTGAGGCGAGAACAGCTGAACCTTGAAGAAAGATAAACATTCTGAGAGGTATTGACGAGACAGCATTCCAGGCATGGGGAATAGCTTGTGCAAATGCATAGAAGCAAGATATAGAATATGTAATTTAGGAAACAACTTGTAGTCCAATTGGGATAGAATATAGAGTGCTTGTAAAAAGGCTTTATTTAATCTGTGGACTGAAGAGAATGTATTTTTGTGTTAGGGACAATAGGGAGCTTCTGAAGGTTCTTGAGCAGGAGAGTATCAGAACCTTTGGAGGTATTTTGGCATCTGGGTGAAGAATGGATTGGAGAGGGGAGAGACTGGAATCAGGGGGATCCATTAGTGGGATACTCCAATATTCCATATAACAGAATATGATGAAAAATCTAATAAACACCCAACAGTAATGAAATTATAAACTTGGGAAAAGAACACTGAGCAGCTGGGCTAGCCCAAAGTCTCTACTCAAGAAGATTTCTATGATAAATTACAGACCCTGTTAACTAACCATGCCTGCTAGTTCCTTTTTCCAGAAACAGAATCCTGGCTTAATTAGTCTGACCCAATATGACATTTCAAACATCCTTATATTTCTTTTATTTTCTTTATTTTCAGTTAGATGGTTTAGGTTGTGTTTCCCAAAATGTAAAAACCAAGATTTTCCAAATGAAAAAAAATGAGTTTTTGATGAATCTTGATGTGACAGCCAAGATCACAGAGGAAGGGACAGGTTTGTATGGCATACAAATGTGGGACATAATAAGCAATGACTACAAGGTTGGGGAAATGTGGACATACCATCCAGATTTCAAGAAAATGTTCTCTTTCAAGAGAGATCACTTCTTGCTTACTTTTCTTTTAGAAGTGGAATTGACTGGAATTGGATCTTGTGAGATCACGGATGTTATAAGCAAAGTCACATTTGTGAATGTGGATTCACAGTATAGACATGGACTCCCTTTCTTTGGACAGGTAAAGTACTTCCAAACACAGAGGAGATCTGGATTTGAGCCTCAACTGCTCTATTAACAATTGTTTTGTTTTGTTTTTTCAAAAAAGTTTTGCAAAAGTTTCTTAATAATCTCTTTGGGTCTCAGTTTCCCCATCTGAAGATGAGAAAATTGGACTAGATGATTTCTCATATCCCTAACAACTTCAACATCCTATTTTTAAAAATGAAAACAACAAGAATTATTCCCCTAATTCCCTTCCCTTATAATGAAATCTTTTTTCTTTCTTTTTTTCTTTTTTCTTTTTTTTTCCTCCTGAGGTGATTGAGGTTGTGATTTACTCAGGGTCATACAGCTAGGAAGTATTAACTGTCTGAGACCAAATTTGAATTCAGGTCCTCCTGACTTCAGGACTGGTGTTCTATCCACTGTGCCATCTAGCTGCCCCTTCTAACAAATATATTTTAAATGCATCAAATGATAAAAAGTGTCTTTGAATATTAGGAACTTTTAATTATTATAAGAAGTAGTACAACTCAGCTGAAGCTTTCTGTGATGATTTGTATTACAGTTTGGGTCCTGGGCATTATGAATAGAACTAATCACAACTTTGATTTTTCAGGTGCGCCTAGTGAATGGGAAAGATGAGCCCATCCCAAATGAGCATATCTATATCTCTGTGATGACATCCAACCAAGACTTTACCAAAAACTATACCACTGATGCACAAGGCCTGGTACAATTCTCATTTGACACCGATAACTTCACTTCTCCCTCCATCAGTCTCACAGTAAGTAAGAAACGTATATCCCTATAACCAGTTCTCATGTGAGTCTTATATCTCCTCTAGAAGGGGAAAGTATAGACTGGATTTATGGAATCTGAAGTCTTTCCCTCTTTCCTCCTCACCCCATTTTTTTCTGAGGCAAGGAAGTAACTCATGACTTGGAATTGAGGTGAGACTAATGAGAGCCTGAGGCTTTCCCCAGAAGTCAAGCTTTCCCCAAGCTGGGATGATGATTGCTTTATTTTAGAGTATTCTTTCCTCTTTTTCACAGTTTCTCCTTTTAGAACTACCCCATTCCCAAGCAATATTATATTTCTTTGCTCAGAAGATAATAGGGGGAAAAGTTTCCAAACCCTATAAAACTGTGGAAATGTGGAGATATTCTTCCCTCCTCTTGAGATGTCATTACATTAACAATCACAGGTCACTCAAATATGAAGAATGAGAGGAGGCCTACCATCTAGAAGTGCAAACATTTAATTAGGGATACTACTTTATTATCCAATTTAATGGGCTCTTTTATTTATTATCCACACGTTTAATGGGATAGGAGTACTCTTTGGGAAGTAGGACTAACAAAACAGCTCTTGGTAAGGTGAGGTGTAGATTTACAAATAATACCAATTTCAGAGAAGCTCTCTGAACATAAAAGGAGGCCTCCTCTTGCTAAAAATTGAATATTCAGGGGCAGTTAGTTGGTCCAGTGGATAGAGCACCAGCCCTGAAATCAAGAAGACCTGAGTTCAAATCTGCCCTCAGACACTTAATACTTGCTGGCTGTGTGACCCTGGGCAAGTCACTTAACCCCAATTGCCTCAGCAAAAAAAAAAATATATATATATATGCATATATATATATTTCTCTAATGAATATTGATGAAAAATCTTAAATAAAATATTAGCAAAAATAAATAAATAAATTGCATATTTCAAAATTCTAATGTCAGCATTCATCTTGTTGAGAGTTCATGTTTTATTGATTAAACAGTGCAAAGTAATCTAGAGTCAGAACAAATAAAATACCCCTGCTAGTGAGTGACTTTTTTTTGTCTCAAGGCCTATATTATAGGGTAGCTGTAGGAAAAAGGAACTTTTCTCAAATTTTGGCTTGAAGGCACAATATTTCTATCTATTCAATAACTGGAAGAAAAAGTAGTCTTATTTGGTTTTATACTTTGGAACTTTGTCACAGATAATCTGACATTATTTTTTTCCTTCTGTTTCCTTAGGCCAGATACAAAGAAGGGATGCAGTGCTATGCATACATGTGGAAAATGACCCACCATCAGCTAGCACACCATACTGTAAAGCATGTGTTCTCCCCAAGTAAGAGCTATGTCTACATTGAACCTGTATTTGGCACCTTGGCCTGTGACCAAAACCAGGAGATTCGAGTGCACTACATCCTGAACGGACAGGCTGTAAAAGAACTGCAGGAACTGACCTTCTATTATCTGGTGAGAATGGAAACCAGAATTTGGATCAACACACACAGCTTAGAAATTACCCAACACTTTGGGCTTCCTGTTTTCCTTTCTCATTCTTGTCCTTTTCCCCCCTTTGCCTCAACTGCTGGATCTCAGAAACAGGTGCCAAATGAGAAAGAGATTTAAAATAAAAACGGTGACAAAGGAAATGTTTTTTCTTTCTACAGATCATGGCCAAGGGACTTATCATTGGAACAGGGACCCACGTGTTACCTGTGGATGCAGGAGACAGTGAGTATTCCCAACCTGATCTCTCCCATTCTCTTTGTAATACTTCACAACCCTACAGATAGACATTTTCACATATAAAGAGAGGGTCCCAACTCCTCTCCTCTCCAAAAAAAAGCCTTTCTTAGAGCCTCACTTTTTACTTTTCTCTTCTTTATTTCTTCTAAGCTGGGTATTTTCTTGGAATGACAAATACCCAGTGTCTTCAGCTTATTTCAGAATGAGTGTTTTCTGGGTAATGGTGACAGTTTTTTGCTGAGAGGAGAAAATAAACTATATATTTCCGCAGTCGTGAAATTGGGCTCTCCCTATGAATAAACCAAGGACAGATATCATGATTAAAACTATTGCTTATTCAATTAGAAATAAATAAGCAAACCTACATGAAAGACCCAGCATCAATGAAGGATTTTGTCATTTGAGACTAAAATTTCACCTTTTTTCACCCCTGCTTCTGTAAAGGACAATGACAGATTTAAATTTTTAAGTCTCATAAATGGTTGAAGTAGCAACAACTAACAAATGAATAACCATCAAAATATTTATTTTTATTATTTTTAATATTTATGATCTTAAATTGAAAACACATTTTTTTTTTTGCTTCTCTTTGGTAACTATAAAACTATAAAAAATGCTTCTACAGTAATCCCTATCTTAACTTTCTCCACTGTAGTGTTGATATATTGCAGATATGCATAAGAAATTAAATGGAAATTTGGAGAATTTTGTGGAAACTGCAGATGACATATGAAAGCCAGCGGAAAACACAGAAAAAGTTTAAAAACTCAGAAATGCATAAAATATATGTATATTATTATATAATATAAACCCATCTTATCTTTTAATATCATGATAATTTAGATTCTTCTCTGGTACAAAGGGAAGGTCAAAAAATTTTATGTTGACTTTTCCAGATTTTGAACACTTTTAAACTTCATAATGTGGAAAGGATAACGGTGGTTTAAAAGTTTTGCTTTGTCACAGGCTTAACAACCTTAGGCTATTTAGGAAAGAGCAGTTTTAGAACACAGTTCTGATTATCTGTGGTTTCTGTTTCTGATCTTGTAAATTCTTTATTGACCCAAGCCATCTTTGCTGCAGACTTTTCACATAGTATTGCTTGCCTAGAAATAATGGTGATCACATTAATGATGAATAATATCAATTTTTTGATCCCACAACATATTATCATTGTTGAATGCCAATAACAGCTAGGTCAGGATGGATTAGGATTTCAAGTCTCTAATGAGATTACCTAAAGAGGATAATCTAATAAACAAATAAACCAAGAACTATTCTCAGGAAGATAAGAAAACACCAAATTCTTCTTTCACCAGTCTCTAAAATACATGGCCTTCATGGTCATTAATGTTCAATGACAAGGACTTCTGCCAGGGCCCCAGACCCAGGCCCATTTTAAACCTTACTTTTGAACTCTCTAGACAATTCCTTGGAAATGTCCCACCTTAGCCACTCATTGTTATATAATGGATAGAGAGCTGGTCTTGGAGTCAGGAGGATCTGAATTTATGTCTGGCCCTCTGCTTGAAGCTATAAGCCTAGGCAAGGCATACCTCTCAGTGACCTAGGTGATTGACTAAGACTGAGAAGATAAACAGGTAAAGGTGAACAGGTAAATCTACATTAGGTGATCTGCATTGATAAAGGGGGTTACCTTATTGGGGATTCTCTTTTTTTTTCTCAAAAGTATTTTATTTTTCCAAATACATATAAAGGTAATTTTCAACCTTCATTTTTGTAAGATTTTGTGTTCCAAATTTTCCTCCTCCCTCTCTTTCCTCCCCTCTCCTCAAGCAAACAGTCTTATATGTTACACATATATAATCATTTAAAACATATTTCCATATTTGTCATGTTGTGCAAGAAAATCAGACCAAAAGGGGAAAAAAACATGAAAAAGAAAAAGCAAACAAACAAAGGTGAAAATTCTATGCTTCAATCCATATTCAGTCTCCATAGTTCTCTCCATGGATGTGGATTGATATTTTCCATTTCAAGTCTTTTGGAATTGTCTTGGTTCACTCCATTGCTGAGAAGAGCATAGTTAATTATCACATAATCTTGATGTTGCCCTGTAGAGTGATCTCCTGGTTCTGCTCACTTCACTCAGCATCAGTTCATGTAAGTATTTCCAGGCTTTTCTGAAATTGACCTGCTGATCACTTCTTACAGAAAAATAATATTCTATTACATATAATACCATAATTTATTCAGCCATTCCCCACTTGATGGACATTCACTGAATTTCCAATTCTTTGACACTAGAAAAGTACCTGCTATGATATTTTTGGACATTTGGGTCCTTTTTTCTCTTTTATGATTTCTTTGTGATACAAACTCATATTGGATCAAAGGGTATGCACAGTTTTATAGCCCTTTGGGCATAATTTGGAAATTCTACTATAGAATTTTTAATTTTAATTTAATGTTCCATCACACACACACATTCACCTTACTCCTCTCCTCAAATTAGAATATCTGGTTGCTTTCTTGATGACCCTGAAGAGTATGTGTTTTAAAATTCATTCCAACTAGAAAATAAAACATGGTTAGAGATGGTTAGTGGAAAGCATGCAATTTTGAGCCTCAGTTCCAACTCATCCTTGTAATGCTGGTCAAGTCACTTAACCCCTGATCAGAGTTCTGTGTCCTTTTGAAATGAAGATAATAATACCTTCATTAAATCCTTCTCAGAATTGATGTGAAGAGAGTTCTTGGAAAACTGTGAATATTTACATCAATTTGAGTTGTCTTTGGGGGAAGCAAAGAAGCAGAATCCTGGTAATAGGAGACCCCAATGTCAGAGATGTTTGTTAAAAAAGAAGTGCAGGAAAAAAGGATTTTCAGACTGGCTCTACTTTTATGGGATTTCCAAATCTTATATACCATCTCCCTGTCTTTTATTTAGTCAACCGAAGTCTCTAGATTGCCCTTGTTTGTTGGAATAGCCTTTAACTCCACTTGATCCAATTTGGAATTTGCTTACATTACTATATGGATCATTAAAGGATTAATATTATTAAAATATTAAATAATATTTAAATAGATTAAATATTTACATTTAATCTATTTAACTAAATATATGAATTAATTTAAAATATTAAATTAAATAATAACAATTAAATAATTAATTGGTAGGAACCAAGATGGAAAGGCCTTGAGAATGGACTAGTAGCACACTGAAGCCTTAGCCTTGCTGTTTGGTCGGATTGTTCACTAAGTTGGCTACAAAATGGTGAATTATTTTGGCTAGAACAACTTTCAGAAACCATCTACTAAGCTCCGATGAGATTGTGACTTGCACTGGTGGAAGACATACCCACACTGATTAAACTATGGTTCCTTGAAAGAAGTGAAATTTGAAGTTTTAGTGAAATAGTGGATGAATAATGTCTTCCCATAGTATGATACAATAATAATAATAGCTTATACTTATGTAGATTTATATGGCTTTTAAGTATTCATATATATATATATATATATATATGGTTTTTTTTTTGCTGAGACAATTGGGATTAAGTGACTTGCCCAGGGCCACACAGCCAGGATGTGTTAGGTATCTGAGAGCAGATTTGAACTCAGGTCCTCCTGACTTCAGGGCTGGTGCTCTATTCACTGCACCATCTAGCATTCTCTGCCTGGAGTCAGGAAGACCTGAGTTCAAATCTAATCTCAGACACTTCTCAGCTGTGTGACCCTGGGCAAGTCACTTACCTGTTTACCTCAGTTTCCTTATCTGTAAAATGAGAAGAGGGAAAACCACTGATGTATATTTGTCAAGAAAACACCAAATGGGGTCATGAAGAATCAGACGTTATTGAAAAATAAACAACAACAAAACAATAGACTTATTGATTCCCTAAAGAAGACATCTGCCAAAAGCTGTCATTCCTCCCACAATGATCAGAGACAGTCTCTTGATCCCTAATAATTCTTTTTTTTTTTTTGAATTCTCTTTATTTAACAGTGAAAGGGGTATTTTCCTTTAATCTCCCTGTGGACTCGTCCTGTGCTCCCATTACTCGACTTCTCCTCTATACTATTTTACCGAATGGGGAAGTTGTTGCGGATTCTAAGAAGTTTAACATTGAAAACTGTTTTGCCAACAAGGTGGGTGATTTATGTCATAGAATAATAGAAACATCTATAAAAGGTATTCCACTCAACTGTATCATCACACATGACTTGGGTTTAAGGTGAACCAGAAGGTTAAAATTGCCATCTAATCTTAATCTACCAGTATACCAAGTGAGAGACACAAATCAAATTGCAAAGTGTATAATTAATTGAAGCAATCAAATTTTTAAATAGCTAATTAAAATAGGAAAGCTATGCATTAGAATTATTCATAGTTCTCATATATAAATGAGTATAATCTCTCAAAGACTTGTATAGCAAAGGAGAGTGAACTAATTCCAGGTAATTCAAACTGAGAAATGAAAAAGAATTTTGGTCTCAAAGCCATCTGCTTTGCATCATGACTAGAAATACTTCCCCTGCCTGAGTTTTCAAGGCTCTGTCTTATAGCAGCAGTCCTGACTTCATTTCCCATAGTCTTGTAAGTCTCTTGTAAGTCTTGTAAGTTTCTAGCAACTTTCATTCCACCTGTCTGCATTTCTTATTGAAGTTTTATTAAACCCTTCACCTCCTAATGCTGCTGTTCTCTGTCTCTCAGTCTCAGCTTTATAACTACCATTCCACTGAAGTGGCTATGATCTTATTATTGTTGTTACAAATGCTCTTGAGTCTCTGGAGGCATCATAGCTATTTGTGAATAAAATCATTTGAAGATGCATGCCTTAGAGTCTATCAACACATTTTCAGTTCAGTCTTTAATCAAGGGCCACTTGAATGATTTTTTCCTCCTCCCTCTTAAAAAAAAAAAGCTCTCCAGCTCTTTTTCCTTGCTAAGTTTGTTATTTCAATCATGACTGATTCTTTGTGACTCTGTTTGGGGTTTTCTTGGGAAAGATACTGGAATGCTTCTCCAGCTCATTTTATAGTTGAGGAAACCGAGGGAAACAGAGTTAAGTGTCTTGCCCAAAGTCACACAGCTAGTATCTTTCTGACTCTACACTGTCACAAGATCCACTACTAGCTGCCCTTCCTTTCTGAGTTAGGGAGAGTGAATTGTTTCTCCCTTTTTTTCTACTTGAGAGTGCAGAATATGGATCTTATAGCTGAGGATCTTTCAAGGTATATTCCTTTTAATCTGTTTTTTCAATTCCTTTATTCACATTGCTGTTTTTCAGTTATCTGTGTAAATCCTTTAAAATTATTTAAATTTTAATATAATTATAATATTCATATTATAATTCTATGTAATTACTATAAAATATTAAATTTATTTAGAATTTACTAAGTGCTAAGAACATACACTGTGTTAAATGCTGGAAACAGACATTTAAAAAAATGAGAAGACAGTTCCTGCTCTCAAGGAGCTTATTCTCTTTTAAGGG
>JAJPUD010000076.1:559038-569933 GCA_023553655.1 Myrmecobius fasciatus | reverse complement strand
CGAGAAACCTTGGGGAAAACTGGCAGATTTCCCCATATTCTGTCCATAAAAGCCAAACATATTCTCTTTATGCATAGAATGGGAAGGGACTTTGGTTTTCATCTGTAAAAACCATCCCTGACTTCCTTAAAAATGTTTTAAAACCCTTTGAAAGTAAGAACCCATATCCTGCTCCGATTATAAGTGGAACCAATCAGTTACCCAAGCCATGTAGAAAATGCTACAATTTTTTGATGTCATTTTGTGATCTTATTTCTTTGTGTTTCATCAACCTCCATAATGCCTTGTACATGGGATAGTGACTGGATCTCTGATTTCATTGGTAGAGACCTCCCAGGTGAAGAAATCTTTACCAATGTAGGTCAGTATCTTCTCTGCAACATAAAGCCTTAGGAAGTTGCCAAGAAGACCTGAGTTCAAATCCTACCTCAAACACTTTTACTAAATGTATGACCTTTTGGGCAAGCCTTAACTTTGCCTCCAAAAAAAAAAAAATGCTAGCTGCCCTGAGTGTTCAATTTTTTTAAAAAATAATGACTGGGGCAGTTCGGTGGTGCAGTGGATAGAGCAACAGCCCTGAAGTCAGGAGGACCTGAGTTCAAATCTAGCCTGAGACACTTAACACTTCCTAGCTGTGTGACCCTGGGTAAGTCACTTAACCCCAATTGCCTCAGCAAAAAAATAAATTAAATAATGATTAAGTGGTGGATTAGAGGTGAAGGATGGTCTCTGAGAATTAATTAAAAAGAAAATTCATGGTTACAGGTTATCTTATCTTAAGGTTGAGTTGATTCCTATATATTAGCTATTTAATCAAGTTGGGTGAAGAAAAGAAGCTCTGAGTGCCCAGGACTCTCTCAGCCAGAATTTGTGTTGTTTGTATTTTCAATGTGAAAAAAAATGGAGAAGAGAGACTTTAATTGCCATTCAACTGACCGCTGCCCTTTTCTTTACAGGTGAATTTAAGCTTTTCATCAGCAAGAAGCCTTCCATCCTTGGACACCCATCTGAGGGTGACAGCCTCTCCTCAATCCCTCTGTGCCCTCCGTGCGGTGGATGAGAGTGTCCTTCTCCTCCATTCTGAAAAGGAACTTACTCCTGGGTTGGTAAGTTCTAACATCCCTATTATCATAAAGAAATCATAATTATATAGCAAGAAATATTTAGATACCTGTTACTTTAAGTTCCTCATTTAGAGATTATGGACATCCTATAATATTACAGATAATATCAAATTGATTCAAGACACCTGATTAGAATTTGCATAACCATAGGAATAGATCAAGAGGATATAGAGCAACATTAAGAACTGGTCAGGAAGGCAGAAACAGGGAAGCTAAGGACACAGATGGGTTTAGGGGAAAAGACAGTGGATGAGTTCTTATTTGTATGTAATGAATTTGAGATTCTCATGGGACATCAACATGGAGAAATCAAAAAGGCATTTGGAACTCAAGAAAGAGACAAAGGGTGGATACGTACCTATGGAAGTCATCTTTATGGTTAGAACCATGGTTGCTAATGAGATTTACTTTTTCCGTAGCAAAAGAATTATCCTAATAAAGGTTAAGAAAAACCCAGTCCATAATCCTGTGAGATAGCTACTTCTGTAAAACCTGCCTTTTAGCAGAGAGTTGTGGGTTCTTACAAGAAGAGGCAGCTAGGTGGCCTAGTGAATAAAGTATTGAACTTAAAATCAGGAAGATTTATTTTCCTGAGTTCAGATCTAGCTGTATGACACTGGGCAAGTCACTTAATCCTGTTTGCCTCAGTCTCCTTATCTGTGAAATGGTCTGGAGAAGGAAATGGCCAACCACTCCAGTGTCTTTGCCAAGGAAACCCCAAATAGTGTCAACAACAACAAACAACAGAAGACACTTTCCTGAATGTTAATTACCATAATTCAATTTTGAGTCATGGAAATCGTTGAAAAGATATAGTTCTCTTCCACAAAGGGAAGGACTCTAGACTCTTTTTGATAGGTACACATTTAATGGGGAAGAGCCTGCAGAGAGCTGAGTAAAAGTGAAATTGAAAGTTGAAGAAAAAGGGGAAAAAATGAAGGATGAGTTAAAAGGAACCCAGTCTCAGAGCTGGTAGAGACCTGTAGTGATCATCTAGTCTACTTCCCTCATTTTATAGTTAAGAAACTAAGGTCTGCAAGGGTTGAATGATTTGTTCAAGATGACACAGAAAATATCATAACTAAAATATATTTTTTAAAAAATGTGTATTTATTTTTTTCAGTAGTATTTTATTTTTCCAATTATAAGTGAACATAGTTTTCAAAATTCATTTTTTCTTGGATAGTATTGCAGTTTTCCAAAATATACATAGTTTCCAACATTCATTTTGGTAAAATTTTGAATCCCAAATTTTTCTCCCTTCATCCCTTACCTTCCCCCTCCCAAAGACAGCAAGCAATCTGATATAGGCTAAACATGTTGCAGTACTTTTAAACATATTTCCATATTTGTCATCAACATTCATTTCTGTAAGACTTTGTGTTCAAAATTTTTCTCTCTCCCTCTCTTACCTACCCCTCCCAAAGACAGCAATCAATTGGATACAGGTTAAACATGTACAATCCTTTTAAATGTCTCTACCTTTGTCATGTTGTGAAGGAAAAATCAGAATAAAAGGGAAAAAAACCATGAGAAAAAAAAGCAAACAAAAAAAAGTGAAAATAATATACTTTGATCCTCATTCAGTATCCATAGTTCTTTTTTTTTAGATGCGATAGCATTCTCTCTGTCTCTCTATCTCTGTCTCTTTCTGTCTCTGTCTATCTCTCTGTGTCTCTGTCTCTGTCTTTCTCTCTCTCTGAACTCCCGCTGTGTGATCAGATTTAACCATCCTTTCCTCTTGAAGTTTGCACTAATATATGCTATTTTTATCCCCATTTTACATATGAAAAAGGCAAGAAATTAATTGACTTTTCTAGTTTCATGCAGTCAATAAGTATCTGAGACTAGATTTGAATTCAAGATTTCCTGATTTCACATGCAGCATTCTCTCTACTTGGCCATTTAGCTGTCTCAGGTAACCACTGAAAAAATGGGTTAAGCATTGAAGAAGTAAGAGACTCGAATAATCTTCAATATCTTACCTATTTATTCCTCACTATCTATAAACATGTTTAGATATCTCCTGTTTTAAAAAAAAAAAAAAACACAAACTTCCTTTACTATATAAATCCCTCAAATCCTATCCCTCCAACCCAATCTGGAATAAAATTCTGGAGAGATTAATCTATACTCTGCTTTGATTTCCTCATTTCCCATTCACTTTTCAATTCCTTGTAATTTGGCTTTCAATTCAACATTTTTCAACTGAAACTACTTTACTAAATATGACCCTTACTCTCTTAATTTATAAACCAAGTGGCCTTGACTTTTGAGTAGCATGTGACACTATTGCCCAACTCCTTACTACTGGGTTCTTTTTCTGATTTTGGCTTCCATGACTAATGTATTTTCTTCTGGTTCTCCTCCTATCTGTCTGACTTTTGTTCAGTTTCTATCATAGGCTCATCCTCTTCCTTTGTTTCCTTAATGTAGATGTCTCCCAAAGCTCTGTTGTCAGCCCTTTTCTCTCCTGTTTTCTCTATACTCTCTCCCTTATTAATCTACTCTGCTATTACTGATAACATGATCACCTTTTGGAAGATGATTTCCAGATCTGTGTATCTAACTCTCTCATCTGTCTTTTGATGAACTTCAGTCCCACATCTTCATCTATTCACAGAATATTTCCATTTTGGTGCCTTCAAACTTAATCTGATGTCCAAAAGTAAACTCTTTTCTCTCCTAAAACTTCCTTTCCTCCGAACTTTTCTATCTTCCCAGTCATAGATGCTCAAAACTTTGGAATCATCTTTGAGTCATACTTTTTTCTCACTTGATACGCTCAATTAAATGCTATAGGTTCTAATTTTACACCATCTTTTTTACACCTGATCTCCTCTTGATTCTCATTGCCCCCCCTGTTTGTTCCCTCAATCAATAAAAATTTATTAAGTGCCTACTGAGAGAATCTCCATAAGGCACAAGTGGGTGTTATGTTACAGGATGACTCAGAAATTTCAGTTATTTATCTTCATTACCAAATGCTACTCAGCCTGGTATTTAAGGGCCCTCACAACCTGCTCCCAATGTACATTTATGGCTTTATTTTGTACAATTCCCTTTCATGCTTTGTACATTCCAATAAAAATGCAATATAGGCTTAAAGAAGATAATTAAACACATGGAAACTGGTGAGAGCTCCAAATGAGATAGTATAGTTTAGAGAGAGAGAGAGAGAGAGAGAGAGAGAGAGAGAGAGAGAGAGAGATTGCCCTGGACAGATTCATATTTAGTTTGATGACTTAGAGAAATATCTAACAAAGGAGACTTAGAAGGTCAGACAAGGTGGAAGAATTAGGAGTGAACAGTTTCATGAAAACCTAGAGAAGAGGGAGTCATTAAGAAAAGATAGTGATCAACAGTGTCAGAAAGAAGAACTGAGACAGACATTAGATTGAGCAATTAAGAGATAATTGGTGACTTTGAAGAGAATAGTTTCAGGGATAGTTCAGTCAAGTAAGAGTTTCTAAGATGGATATGATATATACATTAGCAAAGGAGCCAGTAGATAAGGATAGATTAAAGATATGAAAGAAAGTGGGAATGATAATGAGAACAACCTGATGGAAAAGATGAGAATAATTAAGGTGGGATTAAGGGTGTTTATAGAAGACAAGATGAAAGACTAACTCTATCTGAGATAAGAATGAAAGAGGAGAAAGTGGGAGATCTTTAAATGATGTTAGATGAAGAAGGGAACTCAGTGAATGAGCTGTTTTTATATCAAAATATTATCTGCAGCTAAAATAATGAGTGAGGTAATGTGGGAACATTGAGAAGGGATGAAAAGGTTTGGAACAGCTGTGAATGGGAAAGTGAATCATTTAGGGAGGAAAAATTGATTAAATTGTTTCAATGAGAGTCCAGGTAAGATTATGTAACATAAATTTGTAGTGGACCCAGTCCACTACATGTGAAAGTTTGCAGATATTTGGGAGTAACTCAAGGCTGGGTTTTGGCAAGACTTGATCAATGGTAGGGGAGCCAGGGACTTAATTGTAGAGGATAGTATTGAAATGAATTGGTTCACCTCTTGATTAGCCAAAGAGTCAAACTATAGAAAAGTAGGGGTGATAGAAAAAAAATTTAGTTGTGGATGGATTCAAGGTCAAGGTTAGAACAAAGAATGGAGTAAGAAGTCATAGGGAAGAAGGAAAATGTATTAATAAAATATTATGATCAGAGAAGTTAATTTCAGAATTTATGAACATGGGAAATGGAACACTTTAGAGTGACGGTAAAATCAAAGGTATGATCATCTCAGTGTATAATGGAGGAGAAGGAATGGAATTCCTCAGTGGAATTCAGTGGAACACTGAAGAGTTCTTAGAATGGAGATCATGAGAGTGAAAAGTAGAATGAGGACCTGGGAGGTTAGGGTGTTTGAAGGCTCTTTCTATATGTATATAGGTACATACATGTATACATATGATTTTCAAATATGTCCCTTTCCTCCTTTAGAAAATGTCAACAAATGTGAAAACATGAAATAACTGCCAAATACAGAGAATTGGGTTAGGTATTGAAAGAAAATATGAAAATTAGACTAAATTTCATGGAAATTTTATCTAGTAGACAAATGGCACCAATTAAATGAAATAAGTCTATGATGAGTGGTAATGGAGAATCAAAGTAACATTTCTGCTGGGAGAGTAATATTGGGTGTGTATTTCTCTTGCATCACAATTTTTTTGGTTAACTCTTCTGGTCTATTGTATTTCTGGCTCCTTTCAAGGCAAGGAAGTATTCTAATTAGTTCTTATATGTCTTTCTGTGGATTCATAGCATAGTTGTATCGGTCCAACTGAATTGTAGCTCTTTCACAGATGAATTTTTCGTTAATTTTGTTCTTCCTATAATTCACAATTTGGAAAGTATGCTCTACTTTACTGAGATGAGAGTTTTGTTTATTTGTTTTAAAGAGGAAAAGGTGATATTTATGGAGGACTTTCTGATTTACATAGTACTTTAAGTATATGCTTTAATTGTTCCTTTACTTAATTTACACAGCAATAAGGTAAAATGATTTTGCTTTTACAGATAGTGAAAGTGGGACTGAGAGAGGCTAATATATTTTCCTAGAATCATACAATTCAGTAAGTAGCAAAGCTGTGATTGGAATGCAGACCCCTTGATTCCAAACTCAGTGCTCATTCTGCTATACAATGCTGCCTCCTACAGTGTAGTGAAAATAGTGTTCTTCAGACTGATTTCAGGAAAGCCTGAAAGTATTACATGAATTGAAGCTGAGTGAAGTGAGCAGAGCCAGGAGAACATTCTACACAGTAACAGCAAGATTATGTGATGATCAATTGTGATAGACTTAGCTCTTCTCAGCAATGCATTTGATACAAGAAAATTCCAATAGTCTTGGGATGGAAAATGTCATCTGCATCCAGAGAGAAAACGATGGATATTGAATGCAGATCAAAGCATACTAGTTTTACCTTTTAAAAAAGATTTGTTTGCTTTTTCTTTCTCATGGTTTTTCCATTTTATTCTGATTTTTCTTTCACAATCTGACTAATATGGAAATATGTTTAAAGTGATTAAATATGCATAATCTATATAAGATTGTTGAGGGAGGGAGAAAAGAAAATTTGGAACTCAAAATCTTACAAAAATGAATGTTGGAAACTATCTTTACATGTAACTGTTAAAATAAAATACTTTTTTAAAAAAGGAAAAGGAAAATAGGGCTCATGTTCTTATTTATGTAACATAAAGGTTATTTGAAGAGGATATGGGTCCCTAAAAATTTCATTGATAAAATCTGTTGTTTCTTCCTCTGAAATTATGGTCTTCTTGAAGTCAAGGAGCATTTCATCCATATTTGTATTCCCTTATGATGTCTAATACAGATCCTTGAACATAGTAAGAAAAACATTTAGGAAAATCTGTTATTTGATTGGCTGCTGGGTGACTTTTTTCTTAGATATAGTTTCACATGTAAATTTGAACTCTTTAGCAGAGTTTCTATGACACTTGACCCCTAATATTTTAAATTCTTGTATTGACCCAATTAGGGGCAGCTAGGTGGCTAAAGTGCACAGAGCACTGGGCTTGGAATCAGGAAGATTCATCTTCCTGAATTCAAATCTGAGTTAATCACTTACTAACCATGTGATTCTGGGCAAATCACTTAACACTGTTTACCTCAATTCCTCATCTGTAAAATGAGCTAGAGAATGAAATGACAAACCCCTCCAGTATTCTTGCCAAGAAAACTCCGAATGAGGTCAATAAAAACAATAGTGACCTAAGTAAGCTTAATGCTAATGAAAGCGTAGTAGCAATAAGAACAAATACGAGAGCATCTTTTGATCATCAAAACCCTGGAAGATAGCTAGTTATTCCCATTTTACAATTGAGGAAACTGATACAGAGATTTCTTTCTTGGGACTTTCTTGGGACACCCAGCTAACTAAGTGTCTGAAGTGAGAACATTCATCAGCATGATTGATGCTCCTTATAGTGGTTCTCTGAATCACCTGGAAGAGGAGAGTGCAAATATATAACTTATGTTCCTCCTATCAATTTTCAAGAAGAATAATAAGAAATGTCTTTCTCTTTTCTCTTTCTGCTTACATAGCTCTATGAGCAGCTATCTGTGAAGGATCTTACTGGATTCCCTGGGGGTCTGAGTGTGCAAAATGAAGATATTGGAGAATGTATCTCTTTCAAGAATATCTTTATTAATGGAATTACTTACTCCCCTGTGTCAAATAGTGAAGAAGATGATACTTATAACATCCTCAAAGTAAAGTCCCTTTTTCCTATTCACATACTTGATTATAAAATTCTTAAGGGATAATAGTTATTATGCAAAAGATAAAGAACAAAGTTTAAATGGTCTATTAGGAGCATTCTGAAATGTAACCCCATGTCTGTTCTCTGTATTTATCTTAAAAAGCCTTTCAAAATTATAATTCTGAACTAATTGAACTGTATCAGTTCAACCTTTCCTGTTGCTCCTTTAGGAGGTATTAAAAGGCTTTGCCTTTTCTGGCAAAGGGAGGGAATACTCCAAAGGGTTTTATCCTCTTGATAATGATCATTTATTTATTCTAGGCTCCTCATAGGTTTTTTTTCCCTATTTATCATGACTGAGCCAACTTTGGAATATATTTTTGCAATATCTGGCCTGCTAAGTATCTCTGCCCCTGTAGAGTCTAGGGACCATAACCTATTTATGTTCCTGGTGATACTTGTATTCCACTTCTGATCGTACCTGTTGTCCAAAATAATCATTAAGTCCTTTAAGGGAATGTTGACCTCTGTGTGACTGTGAGGAGTCTGGAAGGAGTGAGGGCATAGTTAGCTTAGGTAAGTCATTGGTGCATCTATGCCTTATATTTGTAACTTGGCTCTTGAGCCATTTGTTCCTGAGTTATATGTCTGTTCATGTTAATGAGAAAGAGTGATATTTAAGGAGGACTTTCTGATTTATATAATGCTTTCAGTTCTGAAGCTTATTAGCAATAAGAGGAAATAAATACAAGAGAAACATCAGCCATAACAGTTACTATCAAAGTAAATTTAATGGGGTTAATAATGTTTGTGAATTGATGCATTTTCAATTTTCTTTCTAGGATATGGGCTTGATGGTATTTACTAATACACAGGTCCAGAAGCCTTATTTATGCCCCTCATTTCCTACACCACAAAGTTTGCAATATTCATACCCAGGTAAAACAACAAATCTATTATTTGCTTTGAATTGAAAAAAAATGTGATTTATATTTCTCTCATATTGGTTTGGAAATATGATAGAGAATGATTCAGAAGATGGTCTAGAAAGGTAAGTTTTGAGCACATTTTTCTGTTTTATCATTCTTCCAAGAGTATCATGGGATCCTAGTTCTAGAGCTGGAAAGAACCTCCGAGACCATCAAAACAATCATTTTACAGAGGAGAAAACTAGGGTTCTAGGAAGCTAAGTTATTTGTTCTAGATATAGTCTGCCAATAACAATAGCTAATTGCATAGCACTTTGAGGTTTTCAAAATGCTTTACAATTATCTCACTTGATCCTTATATTACCCTTGGGAGGAAGCTATTATTACCCCCATTTTACAGATGAGGAAAGTGTAATTTAAGTGAATTGCCCAAGTTCACACAGCTAGTAACTGAGATTGGATATAATCTCAGGATCTCCTGATGCCTTATTCAGCATTTTATCCATTGCACCATCTAATTGCTTATTAAATAGCCATTAATGCAAAGAGAAGTGTGATCTGCAAAAAAGTTGAAGAGTAGGAAAAGAAAGTAAATGAAGATGGGAACAAGAAAAGTAATGCATTTTTGACTGACTTTTCATTATTTACTGAATAACCAGCATTTATGAAGGTATTCCTATAGTAGGTGACCTTTAGCATTTCAACTTTAATGAAATTGATTTTTGTCTTGTTCATTTTCAATGGCATTAATAATCATGTAAATATATACAGGATAAAAAAGGAAAGACAATGGCATAAAATGTCTAAGAAATTACTGAAAAAATTTCTTATTTTCTTAGTTGGTATGTCCATTGTTCTTAAAGCATCTATCTCCTTCTCCCTGCTACTCTTGGATTACTATTAATAGTGAGATCATAGGGACCTTTAGAGCATTTTTTTTCCTCAATAGTATTTTGTTTTTCCAAATACATTTAAAGATAGTTTTCAATATTCATTTTTGTATGGCTTTGTGTTCCAAATTTTTCTCCCTCCCTTCTTTACTTCCCCCCTTCCCAAGACAGCCAGCATTCTGATATAAATTAAATATGGGTCTCATGTTTTAATGTGACCTAAACCTCCTTATTTTATTGATGAGGAACTGAAACTCAAAGAGGTGAAATGACTGCTAAAGATCATGGCATTAAGTGGAGGAGATGGGATTCGAGCACAGATCTTTTGACTCCAGCTTCATGCTTTTTAATACTCTTCCAGAAGATTGAATAAAAATAATTGGATTTGTCCACTTATCATTGACTCACAGGACATAGTACATAAAACCAGAATTCATGCTCTATAGGCTGGATGACCACTTGTTGGGGATGCTATCAAGGGGGTTGTCAGTCAGTTATAAAGTTAGATCTTCTCTAAGGCCTTTTCCAATGTTGAGATTCTCTGCTATTTCCTAGGACCTTCTTTCTTCCTTTGGGATTGATAGGACAAAGCAGCAGCATGTAAAGATTCA
Source organism: Myrmecobius fasciatus (assembly GCA_023553655.1). Classification (NCBI taxonomy): domain Eukaryota; kingdom Metazoa; phylum Chordata; class Mammalia; order Dasyuromorphia; family Myrmecobiidae; genus Myrmecobius; species Myrmecobius fasciatus. The sequence goes on along the minus strand of JAJPUD010000076.1, from coordinate 559,626 downwards.
CTTATTAAGAGACAGAAAAAGATCCAAGAACATAAGATCAAATTTTTTTTATCTAATTAGATTAATCCACTTTTTTCATCTTTGAATTGATCTCTAGTTATCTACCTATACTTCCCTGGTTTCTAGGCTGTCTCCATGAGAGAGCGAAGAGAGCTCAATTTATTTAGTTAATAGAAGACACAAGCATATAAATAAAATAAATACCACATATAAGCACTTGAGATAAAATTTATATAATTAAACTAATTATATAATTAAAGTTGGGTAATTATATTTTTTGCAAAATTAGACTTAATTAGACTTTCTATTTGCCACTGAATTATAGACATCTCCCTACATTTGTCTTGCCACTGGCTCTCTGTGAGATGCTGCTTCCAGTTACTGCTTTATTACTAAGAATGAACTTTATTTTCTATCACCTCTTCTACTTTTCAGTGTTTTCCTAGTGCCTACATTTTAGGAGAGAGAGACAGAGAGGGAGAGGGAGAAAGGGGCAGAGAGAGACAGAGAGACAGAGACAGAGAGACAGAGACAGAGAGACAGAGAGACAGAGACAGAGAGACAGAGAGAGAGAGACAGAGAGACAGA
>JAJPUD010000076.1:453036-559028 GCA_023553655.1 Myrmecobius fasciatus | reverse complement strand
AGAGACAGAGACAGAGAGACAGAGAGAGAGAGACAGAGAGACAGAGAGAGAGAGAGAGAGCGAAAGAGAGACAGAGACAGATTCAGAGACAGAGGGAGGAAGATAAGAGACACAGAAAGAGACAGACACACAGAGAGAGAGACAGAGAAGGAAACTAAGACAGAAACTAGGAAAGAAATTAAGGGGAGGAGAGGAAGAGAGAGAATGAGAATAAACCTGCCCATATCAATGACTTCTTCAGAAAGGATAATGACTATATATACACACACATATCATAGTATAGTAAAAAGAATTCTGGAGAAATCAGAATATGTGGGTTTGAATTCTGACTATACAACTTATTACCTACATGTGACTTTGAGAAAATCACTTTTTTTTCTCTGTTTAAAATAACAGAGTTGGGAAAGATGTCCTCTAAACTCCCTTTTACCCCCAAATATATGGGCCTGTTATCTTATTTTTCATGATGTAAGCCTCTGGAAATGCTTAGATGCTGATCTTGGCAAGAAAATTCAGAGTGATTTCATCCTTTGTAGGGCACTCTATAAATCTTGTATACTAATTATCTCCCTATGTCATTTCCCAAATGTTTCACTGTTTTCCCACTCTCCCAAATCTTTTCTTCTCTCAGATCAACCCTCAATAATTCTCCTGTTACCCAGTAATGTCAAATATTTATTCCTATTTTATAAATAAGGAAATAGAAGCTTAAATGATTTGACCTAAGTTATACAGCTAATAAGTGTCTTTGGCTGGATTTGAACTTGGATAACCTAGTCTCTTTACTTAGAAATTTGAGGCTATTTTTCTCTCCTTAAGAGGCAGACCTGCTCCTTTACCAAGCTAACCCCTTTACTTGTGCCTTCGATTTGTTGCCTCCCATTTCTTCAAAGACTGTTCCAGTGGTTTTTCTCTTTTCATCAACTTCTTGCCATTTACTTCTAGTTCTATCTATACAATCAGATCTTCCCTTAAGGGACCCTCAACTTAGATATGGGTCCTCTCAAATAAGTTACCCAAGATTAGAGGAACACATTCAAATTAATGAAGAAGGAAAGACAAAGAATAAAATCCATTAATGGAGTTGTTTTAGACATCAACCTTTATTTCAATCATCACAGTTTTGTATTTCAAATTCTGGTCTTTATTATGCATGGGTGGCCAGTTTCATAGTTTTCTGGATTTGAACCACCTCTACACTAAAAAGAAACTTGAAGTATGAAATCCTTGTCCAATGACTAGGGAATGAACATATCACTAGAGGAGCATATCAATTTTGACATTTTCACCATAAATGAAGCCAGAAAAAAAGAAAGAAGTTTAAGATAAATAGAAAGATAATTCATAGGCTCTGTGGTGGTAATTGACAAAATTGGTGCTGTTAAGAGTCCAAAGGCAACACAAAACATAATTTCATGTAATAATTGTGTATTCATGCTAAGTATTTTCAAAAAATATTTTCATGAAAATAAGTATGAGATGTACACACGTCTGTTATAGAGAATTAAGAATCAGAAAAAGTATACTAAGAATTGTTAATAATTTAGTTCGTATAGTTTCTGACCTTTCCTTGGCAGATAGATTCCCAAATATTTTATCCTATCATCTGCTATTTGGAATGGAATTTCTTTCTGTATCTCTTGCTGCTGAACTTTGTTGGTAATATATAAAAATGCTGATGATTTATGTGGATTAATTTTGAATCCTGCAACTTTGCTAAAGTTGTGAATTGTTTCTAGTAGTTTTTTTAGTTGAGTCTCTAGGGTTCTCTAAGTATACCATCATGTCATCTGCAAAGAGTGATAATTTGGTTTCTTCATTACCTACTCTGATTCCTTTTATCTCTTTTTCTTCTCTTATTGCTAAAGCTAACATTTCTAATACAATATTAAATAGCATTTCAACATTATTAACATGTAGTGGACTTCCTGCCATCTAGGGGAGGGGAGGGGACTGGGGGTAAAATTTGTAATGGAAAGCTTTGTAAAGATCAATGCTGGGGAACTACCCATACATATGTTATACAAATAAAAAGCTTTAATAAAAAAAAAAAGAATTGTTAAGAAGCTTCCAATTAAAATAGACTTTGATACATAATAACTTCAGTCCATGCTGGCCATGAATATGTTGAAAAGTATGGATCGGGAATGAGAGAGAACAAGAACTTGACTTACTAATATTCTTGGAGAAAAGAATCATGTTAAGCAATAAATAGCATCACACCAAAAAATAAAATTGATTACATTTTAGCAGATAGGAAATGATTCATTACTGATATAATAGTCATTCCTAAATCATTATTTTGGAGATGCCATAGAATGAGACCACAAAATTTTTAATGCAAAGATCAAAATGAGTAAAAAAAAATAGGATAAAAATAAGAAAAATATATGGTATGCAATTTTAAAAATTTCATCCTGATCTATTATGATGAGTCAAAAATGCTAAAAACTATTAGGATAAGAATGAACAAAAGAGACATAGACATTGATGACAATAATTAACCATTGTAAATCAAATACCATAACAAAGATACCAAAAGAGAGTGAAAAGCATTTTAATCAGCAAACACTTGGCTAATGTGGCAAGCAGAGAGATAGGGCATCCAAGAATAGTTCAGGTTTAGAATATAAACTATTTATAAGTTCTTACAGAGCAAAATGATGGAATATTATGAATAGTATTGCTTTTTTTTAGAAGCTAGACAGAATTTTATTGTTCAGTTGTTTCAGTCACATCCAATTCTTCACAACCCCATTTGGGGTTTTCATGGCAAAGTTTGCCATTTCCTTCTCCATCTCATCTTACAGATGAAATACTAAAACAAATAGCGTTAGGTGACTTTCTTAGGGTCACCCAGCTCTTGTCTGAGGACAGATTTGTACTCAGAAAGATCATTATTCCTGACTTTGTGCACTATTGCAGCACCTACCAGCCCTAGAAAGCAGCATTGAAGGGCAAAATCAGTTTAAAGATTGCCTGATGTAGATTTAAGAAAAGTCTTGTTTAAAGGTGAAAATAAAAGCAAGCAACAAATAGAAGAAAATAGAAAAGATCTTCAAAATTTTTTGTAGCAAACTGTTTTCACTATCAAGGACAGTGGGATGATCATTCTTATACTTTAGCATCACATATTTGACTGTGAAACTGTATCTCATCTATATAAAATTTTCTTTTTCTAAAATAAGAATAATAAAACTTAGAAATTATAATTTATTTAAATATAATAAAGCTTTTTCATCTACGTAAATTTTTTTTTCAGAATCATCTTTAGGTAAAATGAGGATACCCCTTAATGGGAATAATAACAGGGAAAAAAACAGGTTTCCACAAGCAATATCCCATGATAAAATTTTACTTAGTCATCACATAATCTATTCAAAATTGTAAAGAACATAAAATTTTATTAAAAATTCAAAACTTGCATTTATTGTTCATTTAATATTTTAAAGCATTTAATTTGGTAAGGCATAAATGCTTTATTAATGACTTCCTAGAGCAAGGTGTCTTGGTCCATACAAACATCAAAAACATAAAATTCTTGGAAAGCTATAACAAGAGAGAGAATCTTGTTCACTATCTTCTTTTTTTAATGATAGTATTTTATTTTCCAAATACATGCAAAGATAGTTTTCAACATTCATCTTTGCAAAACCTTGTGCTCCAAATTTTTCCCCTTCTCTCCCCCTTTCTCCCCTCCTCAAAGACAGCAAGCAATTCTATATAAGTTAAACATATGCAATTCTCAGCATATTTCCATATTTGTCATGCTGCACAAAAAAAAATCAGATCAGAAGGGGAAAAACATAAGAAAAAAAAGCAAATAAACAACAACAACAGAAACACTGAAAATGCTATGTTTTGATCTATATTCAGTCTCCAGAGTTCTCTGGAATTTTTGCCATTGTCACGGTTCGTTAGTGAGGGCTCCCCTATCAATTATAAAGTTCTCCAAATAGCCTTCAAATTTTAACTCATGTTACTGCCTCCATGAAATCTTTATGACTCTACTGATCAGTAGATATAATATTAATAATAAAATTTCCCTTTCATTCCCCAATTTAAATCTTGCTTTCAATGTTTGCTCCTGTATGACTCCTGTATCACTTAACTTCTCTAGGTGTAATCTGTAAAATGAGGGGGTTGAATTACATGGCTTCTAATATCCCTCCTTGCTCTATATCTATGGCCCTGGGATCCACTTTGTTTTGTATTTCTTATCACATCTATCTATCTATACATACATGTATGCAGGGCATATATACATACATGTATATATCACATATTATATATTTGCATTTATACTATAACTATCTTAGTGTATTCCTTTCCTTTTACTAGACTCTGAGGTCCTTAAATGGAGTGCCTTGTGTAAATATTGTGTCTCACACGATACTTCATTGGACATAGCCATTAAGTAAGTGTTTAGTCAAAATTTAAAAATTCTTATTTTTGTAGGTCCTGCTGTGGGTATGGCAGGAGTAGGATCTGCACCTAGATTTCATGCAGAGTCTCTACTTATGAAAGAAACTGTAGTCCAAACCGAGACTATAAGAATATTTTTCCCTGAGACCTGGATTTGGGCCTTGGTAGAAACAAGGTAAGTAGTTTCATTTTTACTATTTTTTTTTTCAGGTGAAGCACTTGGATTTTTCTAGATTTTCAATTCATTGACAGTTTTTCTCATTTCCTAATATACTTTAGGACAAATCCACTCTAAAATAAGCATTTCTGAATTAATTTGGTACCTCTTCCTCCCAGAAAATGGACCTGGAGACAGAACCATAATTAGAGAATTAGAGAAATTAGAGAAAGAGACTGAAATTTAGAGTACTCTGAAAGCACTGGGTATTTAGTAGTGTAGTAAAGCAAAACAAAACTTGCATTTAGTACTTAATTAGCAAGAATAATTAAGTAAAAAATAATTAAGTACTAGATGCTCTATTTTGCCTCTCCCTCTCTGGATCCAACAGCTGCATCCCAGGTAAAGTATTCCCAGCATCCAAGTCTGGGGCTGTCCCTCTTAGCCCTTGTTCAGTTATCAGCACATTGTTTTGGTTATCCTGGCTGGATTTGTCCCATTTGTCCTGGGTGTGATCACTCTGTTGGCCAATGACATTTCCTTGAACAGGACTATATTTTCTAGAGAATAATTTAAGAGTGATCATTAATCACAAAATTAGCTTTCCAGATGTAAGGACTAAGCAACATTGGGATTTAGATTTAGAGGGGAAGGTGTAAAATTAAATTTCTCTATTAATCTAGTACTCTTGTCTCAATTGCTCCCTCTCTAGCTCTGCAGGGGAGGCTGAAATGGTGGTGAAAGTTCCTGACACCATCACTAAATGGAAAGCCAGCGCATTTTGCCTTTCAGAAAACACAGGGCTTGGCCTCTCCCCCCCAGCCTCTCTCATAGCCTTCCAGCCTTTCTTTCTTTCTTACACCCTACCCTATTCTGTGGTTCGGGGAGAGGCCTTCAACTTCAAGGCCACAGTCTTCAACTACATGGCTCACTGCATCCGGGTAAGAGACGTCTCCAGGGCAACTGGAGGATGGAGAGGAATTGAACAATGGCCTAAGCCAATCATCATCTACCTGGATACCAATACTTGTCATGGGAGCATATATATTGTTGTACTTCATGCTGTGAGGTGTCCATGGGATTCCCAAAATACTGATAAGTGGCTATATATCTGTCAGAGATTATCTAATCACGAAGAGCATGGATGTATTTTGAGAAACTTTCTGTGTATCACCTGACACAATTCCCCAGTCAAAGGCTCCAATAACCCTAAAGATAATTTTTTGAACTAGGAAAACAAAGAGTATACTTTTAAATGAACAAATATTAAACCCCAAACTCTATATAAATAGAATCCTGTAACAATCCCAAATAGTTTCTCTACTTAGACCTTCTGATTGTATATTTACACAATACTCTCTGCCAGTGTCTTTTTCTGAAGTTCCCTTTTGCCTCTCATTATTGACAAATGGCTGTCTTTTTGCCATAAGAAAGCAAAGAAGCTTTAAAGCTCTATCTTTTAGCATAATTTATAATAAAAAGGCAAAGAAGGAAGTCTTAAGAATTTTCTTTCTGGGCACAATTTTCTTTCTATTCTACAATATAGCCATATTGTACTCTACTCTAGCAATTTAGATTGCTATATAATAATACTTTCTTACAAGCACAGTTCTCTTTATTGGTGGGGCTGTCAATTTAATGCTTTTATATATATATGTATATATATGTGTGTGTATGTATGTATATATATGTATGTATATATAATGTTAGCTTTATGTTTTATAAAGTACTTTACATAGATCTCATTTTTTCCTCACAAAAACCCTGGTGTTATTATTATGCTATTTTATAGTTAGGAAAACTGAGACAAACAGCATTTATTTATTTACTTGTTTATTGTTTATTTTTCTATATCTATTTACTTTCACATTTATTTACTTGTTTTTCTATATCCTGTTTACTTACCTATTTATTTATTGCTTGTTTATTTTTTCTATATCTCTTCCTCTATCTACTTATTTATTTACTTGGTTGCTTATTTTTCTATGTCTATTTACTTATTTGTTTATTTTTCTATATCTTTCTATCTTTTTTCTCTCTTGGCTTTACTAGTTATGTGAATAGCCCAGAGTCACACAGAGAATCTCTTAGACAACATTTGAACTCAGGTCTTCCTGATTTTAGATTCAGTGCTTTAGCCACCTAGTTGCTCATATGATACATCTTTTGGTTGTTTCTTTTCTCCTGGATAGATTCAGGAAAGAGAAGGGGAAGGTAATCCTACAATATTTAACATTGACAAAGAGATGCGTTGAAAGATATTTTAAAATTGTTTTGATAAAGATGCAGAGGGATATGTAATTGGAGCACTGAACTTGGAATCAAAAAGGCTTGGCTTCTTTCTTTTATCCCTGTAGTTTTTATTATTGATTTATATATTTCTTAGCATTCATTTTTTAAAGTTCTGAGCTCTGAATTCTCTCCTTCCCTCCAGTCTTTCCTCCAGGCATTAAACGGGCAACAATATATTATATATATGAAGATATGCAAAACATGTTTCTATAGTAGGAATGTCTGAGTTCAAATCTTGATTTAGACACTTACAAGCTCTGTGGCTGTATGCAAGTCATTTCCATTCTCTCAGCCTCAGTTCCTTATCAGTAAAATGGAAATAATTATGGGACCCACTTCACTGAGTGGATGTAAGAATCTAATTAGATAACACATGTAAAGTGCTGGGCAAACCTTAAGGTGCTATTATGTAAATACTAGCTATTGTGTTATTTTAAGAAAATCAGATCTGTGATTTCACTGTTATATAGGGATTGTCAAATAGGAAAATACCTCCACCAATACATATTAGTTATCTAAAGAGAGATAACTAGGGCACTAAGAAGGAAATCTCTTATCTCAGGCCATACAGTCAGCGTATAGTAAAGTGAAGACCACCTGATTCCTAAGATGGATTGTTATACATTATGCATTCTGCTTCTCATGGTTTAAGTTACAGCTGGTTTCTGAATTACTAACCTTAATCTTCTTTGACTATAATTTCCTGAAATATCATTTCTCATGTTGTGTGCCATAAATACTAGTAATACCAATACAAAGCTCATAATATGTTAATGTGATATTTTATAATGTTCCTGCAACTTGAATTTATCTCAGTAAAGCAGGTAACTTTCAGTCAATTCAGTCAGTCAATGAGCATTTATTAAGGGCCAGGCACTATTCTAGACACTAGGGATGTAAATACAAAGGAAGAAGAGCTTATATAGAAAGTAAATGTATAGATGGATAGATAGATAGATAGATGATAGATAGATGGATAGATAGGTAGATAGATATTAGATAGATGGGTGGATGAACAGATAAATATATGGGTAGATGGATAGATAGGTATTAGATAGATGGGTGGATGGATAGATAGATATTAGATAGATGTATGGATGGATGGATGGATGGATGGATGGATGGTGAATGGATGAATAGATGGATAGATAGATAGAATTTAAAGCTTATATTCTAAAACAGAGCTGAAGAAGAAAGTAGGAAGGAACCCAAGTCAGAAAAGGGTGGTAGTCTAGAGTCAGAAGCAAAGCTGAGAAAAAAATGGAGGATGACTTCCTCAAAATGTAAGTTTCAAGAATAACTCATCCAGAAGAGGAGAGAAGGGGACCGTAAGAGTGGAGGAAAGTTTTAAAGCATGAACACATCTGAAGCATGGTGTTGAAGTTCCAAGAGACAGAAGAGGAACAAATTATTTAATTTGATCCAATTATTTATACTCTCTGCAATCTTATGAATTCCTAAACCTAACTAATCCCTCAAACCTTTGCTTCTTCAACTCTAATCTCCCCAGACCTTTTCATTTAGCCTAGACCTAAAAGTCTGACTATTCTTCTGTGTTTTTAATGCTCTGATTTCTTCTGTATGTTCACCCTTGATTGTCAGGTTAAAGTACTACTGAAAGACTCTGCCGAGTTCTTGGCTGTTCCCAAGGAAAAAACTGATGTGTCTCACTGTGTCTGTGGAAATCAACAGCAAACATTTTCATGGGTTGTGACTCCCAAATCATTAGGTAAGTGATTCAGCCTCCCTTGCTAAGCATTGGGGCAAAAGGCAGTTTGCTGTCCTCTAGAAGCTCACAATTTAATAGGGGGAGACAGCATATAAACAAATATATGGAAACAAGTTACATACAGAATAAATAAGAAATAATTAACAGAGGGAAGGCATTAGAACTGAGAAGGCTTCTTCTAAAAGACGGGATTTTAGTTGAAATTTAAAGGAAACCAGGGAAATCAGCAGGGAGGGTCTTCCAAGCATGAGGAGCAGACAGAAAATGCTTGAAATTGAGAAATGGAGTAACTTGTTTATGGAACAGCCAGGAGCCAATGTCTCCAGATCAAAAAATACATGTCTAAGATCTAAGAAGACTGGGAAGGTAGGGACTAGGTTATGAGGGCCTTTGAATGCAAACAAATGTATTTGTTCCTGGAGGGAATAGGGAGCCACTGGAGCTTATTGAGTAGAAGAGTGATGTGGTCAGATATTCACTTTAGGAAAATCACTGTAGTGTCTGAATGGAGAGTCTATTGGAGTAGGGAGATATTTGAGGCAGGCAGCCCCACCAGTAGGCTCTTGCAGTAATCCAGATGTGAGATGCTGAAGGCCTACACTAAAATAGTAGCAAAAAAAGAAGAATTTAGGGTGTATTTGAGAGATGTCACCAAAGTGAAATCCATAGCCTTTGACATAGCTTGTATATGGGACATGAGAAATGGTGAAGAAGGCAGGATAATTCCTAAGTTTTGAGCTTGAAAAACTGGTATTGCTCTCTGTACTAATAGGGAAGTTAGGAGGTGGGAAGAAAGGAGAAAAGGAAGTAGGTGGACTTCAATATTCTTATTCAGTCATTTTATTCATTTCTAACTCTTTGTGATCCATTTTGGTGGTTTTCTTGACAAAGATATTGGAAAGGTTTGTCATTTCCTTCTCCAGTTCATTTTACAGATGAGGAAACTGAGGTACACAGATTTAAGTGACTTGCCAGCTAATAAGTGTCTGAGGCCAGATTTGAATGAGTCTTCCTGACTGGGCCACCGATGCACCAGAACAGATTCAGGGAGAAAAATAAAGAGATCTGTTTTCAACAAATTGAGTATATGATAGATATCTAAAAAGCAGTTGGGGATTAGGGGTCAGCAGAGAGGTAGGGACAAGATTTGTGAATCATCAAGCTTAGAAATGAAAATTAAGTTCTTGGGAGCTGATAAGATCACCAAAAGAATTAATATATCTAGAGGCAGAAGCAAAGAGAGCCCAGAATGAACCTTGAGGGTCACGTAGGATTAGAGTAGGTAGTTCTAGCAAAGGAGAAGGCAGTCTTTGGTTTTGGGATCATGAGTGTCTATGAAATTTCTCCCTGGTTCTTCCCTTCAGTTCCCCATTTCTAGGACCGTCTATATAATTGACTTTTCCCACCATGTTTTCATTCTAATTGTCATGTTGCACTGGATGGGATTGTTGGCTACTTCACAACTCCTGTTCTCCCCTCATCATGAGATAAAGAGTAAATTTATAGGGGCAACTAGGTGGTGCAGTGGATAGAGCACCAGGCCTGAAGTCAGGAGGACCTGAGTTCAAATCTGATCTCAGACACTTAACATTCCCTAGCTGTGTGACCCTGGGCAAGTCATTTAACCCCAACTGCCTCAGCAAAAAGCAAAAAAAATAAAAGAGTAAATTTATACTAAAACTAATCATTTACAGTTTAGGATTTCATTATAATAGACCTCTGAATTTTAAAAATTGCAAAATTGCAAAATTTACATGATTTGTTTAAAACAAAGGAGCATTCAAAATAAAATAGTATTATAGTATACTTGGCCTCAAAGAAGAAGAATAAGAAGGTACTTCCCTTTACTTCTTTAAAGAGTAGTGACCTTTAAGTATGGAATACTGGATATAATGTCACACTTCTAAAAAATGTTATTAGTTTTGTTGAACTATTTTTTTTTCCTTTTTAAAAATTCTTTGTTGTAAAGAGGTGGCTCTCAAGGGGAAGGAGGAAGGAAAAGAGATATGATAGAAATGTAGATTATATCAAAACAAAGAATAATAAAATTAATTTTGAAAAAATAAAGGAGATCATACTCTCACCTATGTGTCTATATATGCAAAAATGAAATTTTAATGACTGGTTAAATCATTAGCCCTTCTCCAAACTTGTAAAATAGAAGTTATAATAATTGCACTATTTATCTCCTAAGGTGGTTGTAAGTCCTAACATGCTGTGGCAATGGAAATTGTTATTCTTTATAGGGATGTAGTAAACTGACAAGAATACTGGGCTTGAAGTCCAGAGACCAGATTCATACCCCAGGCCCAACAATAATTAGCAGAGGCAAGTTCTTTTACCACTTCTAGTCTCAGTTTTATCATTTGTAAAATGGGATTATAGTACTTATGTCCTTGGAGGGAAAGGGCTTTGTAAACCTTATATTGAGTTGTTGGTATTAATAATAACAGGGATCTTATTGTGCTCTGGAAACTAATCCCAGGGTAAAGAACTCTGGGAACTAGAGGATATGGGGAAATAAGAAATATGTTCATTTCTTTCTTTTTTTTTAAAGGAAAGATCACTTTCACTACAAGTGCAGAGGCAGTGGAATCTCAGGAACTGTGTCATAATGAGGAGGTTAAGGTTCCTGAAGCTGGAAGGAAGGATACGGTCGTCAAAGATTTGTTAGTCGAGGTAAGTCAGTAGCTTATTCCTGTTGGATATGTTGCAGTCCAGGGAAAGCATCAAGATGAGCACAAATCCTTTGCTAAGGCACTTAGCCTATAAGAAGTAACAATGATTTCAGTCTCAGCTCTAATTAGCTCAGCCACTAATCATCTTTAAGAACTTAATCAGGTAATATTACCTTTTCACTCTTTCTCTTGCTCACCTCTCCCATCCACTTGATGGTCAAGTTCCATCTATCACAATATCTTTGCTATTCACTCATTTATTATAGGTACAGGAAAAGTCTTTTCTTCTCCTTTTTCACAATTATATTTCTAGAACAAGCTTTTATGACTGCTCATTTGAGTCATTGAATTAGATTCTCTCCCTGAATAATTTTCCCAGTTGTATAGATCTGGTCATCTCATCACTCTGCTCAGATCCCTTTGATGATTTTCTGTGTCTTGTGTGAGTGAAGTTTAGATTCTTTAGCCTAGCATTTAAGAACTTTTACCATCAGGCAGTATTCTGCCTTCTACTTACCCTACAAACTGTATTACTCATCACACTTGTGGTCAAGCTCTACCCTTTCCTGCCTCCAAATGCTTTTTTTCATATTGTTTTTCTACACCTGAAAAAATACTCCTATGCGGTTATTCTCCTTACCTGTTGAAATATCCAAAATATTGTCCTCCTCTCTACCTGTCTCATCTACCTTGATCCTTTGATAGGATTCCTTTAAGGAAGGATAGGGGTCAGACCAGTGACTACTTTTCCCAATGTCTCATGGTTAAAGGGATCAATTTTCAAAAGTTTTAGGGGCTGTAAATCAGAGTACTTAAAATTACATAGCCTTAAGTATCACAACAATCATAATCCCATGCTTCAGTGTCAAAATTTGAACAAAGTTAGGCAAAGTCATAGATTCATACACTCCTTCAGCAGACAAATCTCATTAAATATAAGTAAACTAAGTCAGGTTACAGATTGTTCAGAATAGATTGATTGAGAGGGGAGGGTAACCAAGAAAGTTCAGTTTCAAGGAAATTCTTCCTTATACAGGTTTGCTAGATTGCTGAGAAATAACTGGACCCTTTTAGGAGGCTCAAACTTCTATTTGACTTCTATTCAAGGAATGTCAAACAGTTATTATTCCACAAATCAGGTTTTGACCAGGTAGGGTTAATATAAACCAAATACAAACTTTCAGTTGACCAAAATGTTGCAGGAGGAATAGCCCTGATTCCTAATAAATAAAAGCAATTTGTACCTATCTCTCTTGAAGGTAAACATTAATTCTATTAAACATCAAAGCCAAATGATTAGCAATATTAAATAATATAAAGTCCTGTAATATCATTTAATAACATATTTGATCATGAATACAAGTTATCTGGTATTCATGTAGTAATCTGGTCCCTGGAAAGGTGACAACTGGTACTCAAGATGAAATATGCACATATAAGGACATATAGGTATATATAAAACCTTATCTTATTTATCCTTTCTAATTTCGATCTCTCTTGGAGCAGAAATAAATCATTAGAAATTAAGAATAATTACATTGTAAAGTTTCCTACATATAGTGAATACATGGTAGTTCCCTCAAAGAGCTCAGAAAAAAGACTGGCTACTGTAAGCCTCTAGACTAAGAGTTTTGTATTTGTATTGCTTATTAATCCTAAGATAAAAATTAAAATTTCAAAATAAAATTTCCAAAACTAAGGTCTGCTGATATTAAGTTGGCTCAAAAATATAAAAGAAAGAAATTTATTTGGTCATTTGGTAGGGGAAGAAAACTGAAAAAAATTCCCTCCCCAGTCTCTGCAAGGTTTACATTATATAGGAATTCTGAGAAGAGTGGAATTGCATGTAACAGTTAAGCTATTTTGTAGACAGGGCAGTTCCTAGGCAACCAAATCATTGAGATGTTAAGTGTACCCAAGATCTGGGTGGGATCCAAGCATTCCCTGCAACCAGCTGGCTTCCTTGAGAGTGTCTCTGAGGTAGCTAATCTCTAGTCATATCAAGGTAGATTCAGACAATCTTGATTTAAAAAAAAAAAAAAGGCTTTCCAAGCAATATAACATATTTCCATTAAAAAAAAAAAAAACAAAACAACAAAACCCTTCCTTCAAATATGTATAGAAGAATTGCACATGTTTAACCTATATTGGATTACTTGCTATCTAGGGCAGGAGATGGGGAGAAGGAAGGGAGAAAAATTTGGAACACAAGGTTTTGCAAGAGTGAATGTTGAAAACTATCTTTGCATGTATTTTGAAAAGAAAAAGCTATTAAAAAAGAAAAAAAAAACCCTTCCATCATTTGTAAAGTTGGTAAACATATTTTTAAACCTTTGGGTTTCAGATTTGGGCAATTAAGTGCTGCAGTGGAGAGAATACAGAAACATGAGTTCAAACCTAGCCTCAGATACTTACTAGATATGTGACTGGGCAAGTTATTTAAATTCTGTTTGCTTTAGTAAGAGAGGAATAGTATCCAGATCCAATGAGGTGAGAGTCCCACTGTGATCACACTAGAACTGGAGTATTATGTTTAATCTGCTCATCAAATTTTAGTAGTAATACTGGCAAAAAGGATAGTGGCCACAGGTTATTGATTAGGATGGTTAAGGCCTTCAAGATCCTATCATCTGAGGAATTGGTGGGGTTTAACCTATAGAAGGGATAAGCACAGTGAGACATGATAACCAAATTCAAGTATTCAAAAGGTTTATTTGAAGGGTTATCCCATTAAAGGGTAATGAGATTTATTCTGTTTGGCCCCAGAGGGGAAAACCAGGAATAAATGGAAAAAAAAGAAAAAAAAATGCACAAGGGTATTTAGGCTTGATATGGGGGAGGAGGATAGAATTCTAATATTTGGAGCTATCCAAGAGTACAATGAACTACCTCTGAAGGGAGTGATTTTCTCTACATTAAATATCTTTAAGTAATGATAATAGATAATATTTATCTTGCACTTGAAAGTTTACAAAGTGCTTTACAAATATTTCAAATTATCATTTACAAACATTACAGATTATTTTATTTGATCCTCACAACATTCCTGGGAAGATAGATGCTATTATTATCCTTACTTTACAGATGAGGAAACTGAAGTTGAGAGAGGTTAAGTGACTTGTGTAGGCCCCCTTAAAGGTAGATTTTAACTTAGATCTTCCTAACTCCATATCTTCCACTCTAATCATTGTGCCATCTTGATAACTACTAAGTAAAACACTGCTTGACTACTTTTTGGAAATGTTGTAGAAGGGACTGTTAGTCAGATATTACTCTCCCAACACTGAGAATTTATGATTCGGTGTGACTTGATGATTTGTAAGCTTTTTTTTTTCCAGCTTCAGAGTGCTATTTCTACTTTATTAGCACATGACACAAGTGAAAAACTATCATGAGAGAAATTTCCCAATAATGAATGAACAGTTTGTTTATTTCTTGCCTTTAAGTTATTATTTTTTCACAGACTAAACATTGGTCCAGGTTTATTTATAGCTTATTCTCTTTGTCCTCATTCATTATTTCTCCATATTTTTTCTGTCCTTTTTTTCTTCCTTTCTTTTCTTCTTGTTGCTCAGAGCTAACAAAATTATTTTTAAAAAAATGGAATCTCCTTTGATACTACTTCCCAGAATGGAGAAGGAGGATTTCATCAGTCAATTAGTTCACAAACATTTATTAAGTGCCTGCGTGTGCCAAGAATACAAAGGAAGGCAGACAATTCCTATTTTCAGAGATGTTGCAATGTGAGGAGCTGTGGAAGGGAGAGATAACATGAAAATGACTGTGGATAAATAAGATCTATATAGAATAAATTTGGCATAGTCTGAGATGGAAGGAACTAAGATTAAAGACTTGTAAAAAGTGGGAATTTGGCAATGATTTAAAGGAAAAGTAGGAAAAAGAGATTAGAAGGGAGAGCTCTCCTGAGAAGGACAGCTTAATGAAAATTCCTGAAGTCAGGATATGGAGCATCTTGTCTGAGGAACGGCAAGACCAGTCTTCCTTGGGTCATAGAACATGTGGGAATGGGCTGGGGGTGTGAGGTATAAGAAAACTAGAAAGATAGGAAGGGGTCAGGTTATAGGGATTCTAAAAGTCACACAGAGGAATTTTTTATTTGATCCTGGAGGCAATAGGGAAACTCAAAAACCCAACTAGGCAACCGACCAGTAACCAGGATCTAATAGGAGTAGTTGACCAACCAATGAACACTGTAACAAGCAGAAGTTCCCTCCTTTATATTGATTTCTTATATTCTTATAATCTTTCTTCATTGAAATCTCACTTTTTTTTTTTGCATTTTTCTTTTCTCATCCCACAGCCTGAAGGAATTGAAAAGGAGGAGACTTTCAACTCCATGCTTTGTCCAAAAAGTAAGAGCCAAAATAGTATTACATTGACCTTGAGAGAAGGGGGATGATTTGGTGGGGCAATGTAAAAAGCCATCATCTTACCCAAATCCCATAAGGAAAGGCAATTCAAGTTTGGACTTAACTCTATCCTTCAGAACAAGTTATCAGAACATTCACCATCAACAGAGTTAGTATTTGCTCTATGACCTCTATAAGCATGTTACTATATTAGTCAAGAGAAAAGGGGCTGAAAGGCTAATGACAAATGTTGACTTGGGATCAAGAGGTCTATGCTTGAATCCTGGCTCTGATTTTTACGAGATAAATCACTGTCATATTTGGGCATAATTTCTTCACTGATGCAACATGTTTTGTATGCATATTAGGATAATTTATACACAAATATATTATGTAATAATATGCATTATACATAATGTTATAGCTAATGCAAATAATAATATTTATACTACAAAACTCACAGAATTGTGGTGGTAAAAGATTGGGAAATCTTAACCTCTTCTTGTAAATATGAGTTATTATCCTTTCTATTCTTATTCTAGGAAACTAGATTGCAGTGGGTAGAGGGCTTGGCTTGGAATCAGGAAGATTCATCTTCCTGAGTTCAAATGTGGCCTGAGACTTACTAGATTTGGGAACCTGGTCAAGTCATTTAACCTTATTTTGCCTCAGTTTCCTCATTTGTAAAATGAACTGGAGAAGGAAATGCAAATCACTCTGTTAGGTCTGCTAAATAAATCCCAAATGGGGTTTAAAGAGTTGGACACAACTTTAAAAAAAAAAACAAAAACACTCAACGTTTCTCATTTCCTTGATAGTTTTCTATTTTAAAACAAGTACATGAGCATTGGTAAATATTTAGCATAACAGAATAAGGGGGTTAGGGTAGATGGTCTCTCCTAATACAGACAGCACACTAACATTGATTCTTTTCTGTTGCTATTTTCAAAAAGTTAAAATAGATTTTAGATTACAGAGAGAAAGCCTAAAGAAAATGACATATGAGATAAATTTTCTACCTCTCAAGTTTTATTATATTTAGCAAAATTGAAGTAGTAGTGGAAGAAATATTATTATCAATAGTATTCAAATTCAGTTAATTTTTCATCTTTAAAAGTTTCCTATCAAAATGGTGCCCTGCTCTATCTAATAAAATCTGATGAGTTTACTGAAGTAGGAGGCATGACAATGAGCTAGAGACCATTATTTGGGAGATGAGTGGGGAGGGGTATGGGGTAAGTGAGGGGGGAAAAGGAGAACAGGGAGAGAGGAGAAGGAGGAAGAAAGAAAGGAAGGAAGGAAGAGAGAGAAGGAAGGGAGACGGAAAGAAAGAAAGGAGTGAGGAAGAAATGTTTTCTTTTTGTGGTTCTGCACAAGAAGATCTTGTCATGTAATAATAATAATAATAGCTAGCATTTATATAGTGCTTTAAAGTTTGCAAAGTCTTTTTACATATATTATCTTTTTTTACAACAATGCTGAAAAATAGGTGCCATTATTTTCTTCATTTTTCAGATGACAAAACTGAGGTAAACAGTTTAAGTGACTTGTCCATGATTATACAGTTAATAAAAGAGGCAGAATTTGAATTCAGATCTTTTTGACTCCACGTCCAATGTCCTATTGACCATACCACTTAGCTGCCTTTGAGAATAGAATCATAGGAGGATAGGCTTATTTCAAGACTCATATTCTACAATTTTATCAATATCATTAAGGCAACATGAATGACTAGTGTTTCAGCTCCTGATCATGGTTCTCCTTGGGTACAAATATACATATCAACAAGAAGTTTTCTTTCTTAAATCTGATTTATTTATTTCCCAAGATACTGAGCTGTCTGAACAAATATCCCTGAAACTCCCATCCAATGTTGTGGAAGGATCAGCCAGAGCCTATTTCTCAGTTCTGGGTGAGTGAGCATTTCTCTTTCAATTATGTCTATCAGTTCATGACCATATTATAGTTCATTATAATCTATCAGTTCATGACCACAGTCCATTTTTCTTTTCCTCATATGTCCTACTCTGCCCATGTAGCTATGTGGGTTTGTTGTTTGCTAACCAAAGGCTCCTTGTGATGATGGAGAATAAGGAAGAGATTTTAGTGGAGATGTTCCAATGTAGAGTGTGGGTGTGAAGTGGGTTGGGGGAGAAGCCCCATAACAACAAATAGAATTCAATAGTCAGAGGTAAAACCAAAGCTGGTGTTGGTAGTCAAGAATGCTGATCATGATGCTTAGTGTGCCTGTAGGAAGAACAAAATATAAAGAGCAGTCTGGTTCAAAACTAGCAGCATAATCACATCCAAAGATAACCAGTTGACAACAAAAACTGAAGAATCAGGGATTCTATATCTGGTCAACAGAAAAGATGTTGAGCTAGACTAGGAAAATCCCAATTTATTTCTTTGTGCATTCTCATGGTAAGTTTTTAGAGCTGGTATATCTTGTTCCCACCTCACCTTTAGTTTTTTTTTTTTTTTTTTTAATTCTCCATGGAGTATTACCATCAGCCTTGACAGCATCATTACTCATGGACTGATTCTACACTTCTACATTCTCATTTATTTACCAGGTGACATCCTTGGATCTGCTGTGAGAGACACACAAAATCTCCTCAAGATGCCCTATGGCTGTGGAGAGCAGAATATGGCTCGGTTTGCTCCCAACATTTATGTTCTGAATTATCTGAATGAAACCAACCAGTTAACCCCAGAGATCAAGTCCAAGGCAATTGGATTCCTCCAAACTGGTAAGATAAGGGAAGGAAACTGTACCCTATGGTCTTAGCTATTCCCTTCACAAATGTATTTAAGGTAGCAATTCCCTAGAAAACAGAGTGCATCGTGGCAACTTTTCCATGATGTGTGAGATTTTTTTGGAACTAGAATCTTTCACACTCTTGGGGGATCTTGTTTAATAGACTTAGTTATTATTTTTATTATGTACTTTAATGCCCTCTCTGATGTGGTCCACAGTAACAAAGAGCCTGGATCACCATAAAATATTTGTGATGATAAATCTAATAAAATATTCTATTTTAGGTTACCAGCAGCAGCTAAACTTTAAGCATGCAGATGGCTCCTACAGCACCTTTCGCCACAGTGAGAGTAATACCTGGTAAGGTGTTTTGCTATCCATTATCATTCCCAGTCCCATAATAACATGATAACAAGGTTCAGTCATTGATGGATTATTGAGTAATTGTTGGTTGTATATTAATTAAATAATTAAATAAATTGAATTTTAAAACAATTCCTATGAAAAAGAATCCGATTTAAGTGAACTGCAAGTTCAACATGAATCACTCTGAAGGATGCCAGCTAAAAAATCTTATGCAATTTCAGACTGTAGAAATAGAAGCATAGTGTCCAGAACAAAGCTAATATAGTCCATGGCAAATTTCTCTAGCTTTTCTACATTTGGATTATTATGTTTAGTTCTGAATCCCCCTGTTTTAAGAAGCACATTGACACAACCTGGAACATGTACCAGAGGATAATGACCATCTCTGATCACTAGTGAGAGGATTCAAAAGCATGTCAGATGAGAATTGAGTGAAGGAAGTAGGTGATAATAATCCTGGAGAAAAGGAAAATTGGGGTAGATTGGTATAATAACTCTTCAATTATTTGAAAGTCTGTACAGGAGGGTTTAGATAAGTTTTACATCACCCCAAAAGGCAGAACTAGACCAATAGATAAAAGCTGCAGAGGTAGATTTTAAGTTGGTATCAGGAAAAAAGTTTCTTAAACACTATGGTGTCCACTGTCTGATATAGAATAGACTGTCTGATCGGGTAATGAGTTCCCCATCAAAAGAATTATTTAATCAAAGACTGAATTGCCACTTCTGAGAATCTATTAAAGAGAATTCCTGTTCAGATATAAAGTATACTTGATGACCCAAGACTTCTTCCAACTGTGAAATTCTATTATTGTTCTAATTTGAGAGGAGGGAAATTATAGCCCCAAAGCTAAATCCAAACTCAGAGTAACTTTGAGACTTTAAAATAGTTTTATTTTAAAATGTAAAAATCATTCTTGGCACAGGATTTTAATAACCATAAAAATCATTCTTAGTTCACAGTACAGAATTTGGCCTTAGGCCATAGTTTGAACCCCCTACACTAGGCATCATCTGGAAGTGCTAGGAGCTCAATCTAAAAATAATCAGCTGTTACAGAGAATATTTTATCAATTTGTCTTAAGTAAAACAATTATTCTTGACCAAGACCAAAGAAGGATTAGTCTCATTATGTTTGGTTTGTGAAGCTAGAACCAAATGGACAGAAATTAGAGAGGGATATTTAAATTTAACATGACATAATTTCCTAATAATTAGAGCTGTCCAGAAAAGCTATGGATAGAAAAGCTATACCCTGATAGATAGTGAGTTCTCTGCCACTAGAAGTCTTCAAGTGAAAAATGAAAAAAACATTTTGTGGGGTTTGAGCACTCTAGGATTCTATGATTCTACAAAATCAGTAGAAAGAGAAATAAACAGAAAACTATGGAATAAGGGAGGGTAATAGGAAGGGAGAAAGGGTTTAAGATTTTTGAGGTTGGTAGGTGTTGGAGAAGCTCATACTGTATGGAAATCATACCATAAGTAAAATAGTTCTTTTACCCTGGAAATGCATGAAAAAAGACAAAATTGTCAAATCAGTAAGCAGACAGCAAAAATTTCCCTTAATAGTCTAGGAAAAAATAAAAGCTGACCTCTTTATTAAATGTCTACTATGTGCTAGGCACTAAGCTAAGTATTGGGGGGAAATACAAAGAAGAAAAATACAGAAACAAACTAAAAAAACCAATAGCCCTTGCTCTGAGCTCACATATTTAATGCAGGAGACAGTAGAACACTAGTGTTCAAACAAGATAAACTCACTTTATCCCATGAAGTTTAAAAGTCTCAGAGGGAAGGCATTAAGATGGGACTGAGACTCGAAGGAAGCCAAAAGGCAGCTATGAGGAGGGAGAGAGTTCTAGACATGGAGAGCCAGTAAAACTTCCTTCTTGGGGCCGCTAGGTGGCGCAGTGGATAGAGCACCAGCCCTGAAGTCAGGAGGACCTGAGTTCAAATTTGCTTTCAGTCACTTAACATTCCCTAGCTGTGTGACCCTGGGCAAGTCACTTCATCCTAATTGCCTCAGCAAAAAGCAAAAACAAAAACCGTAAAACTTCCTTCTTGGAGCAGCTAGATGGCGCAGTGGATAGAGTACCAGCCCTGAAGTCAGGACTTGAGTTCAAATGTGACCTCAGACACAACACTGGCTGTGTGACCCTGGGCAAGTCCCTTAATTACCTCAGGGAAAGCAAAAAAACTCAATTAGGGTTCATTTTAGTCTAATGGAGGAGGAATGGAGAAGGGATACACAGAAGAAACTCCAACATTAAATCCTACTAGTAGCTGGGAGCATACGGAGTTTAGACCTAGAAAAAGATTCTGGAACCGGCTTCAGCCTTCAGCCCTCTGCCGTTTCTCTCCCCGACCAGGCTGACTGCTTTTGTCATCAAGTCCTTTGCGCAGGCTCGGCCATACATCTACATAGACGAAGCTCATATCAACCAAGCCCTCTTTTGGCTGTCGCAGAAACAGAAAGACAATGGCTGTTTCCGGAGCTCCGGGTCGCTGCTGAACAATGCTCTTAAGGTGATGGGCTCCTGGGGCCCAGGGATGAACGGAAGGCGGAAGTCCCCCGGTCTCATAACATGGCTCATATCAGAGATGGCTGAAGAAAGAGCCTGGGACCTCCGGGGGTGACCCCCCCACCCCCACCCCAGCCCGGTCAGCAGGGGCAGCCTCGGAGGCTGAAAGGCCTGCTTCTGGGACCCACAATAGTTAGCTCAGGGCTTGAAACACAGGGACTAAATTTGGGAGAAATGAATGGAGATTTGACTCTGGAAGGGGTAGAGTGAGCCCTTCTGAAGGTGGCGACAATTAAGGTGAAGGAGCATCCCCCGGGACGTCTGAAAGCTAAATTCTTCTCTTTCTCCTCTTTACAGGGAGGGGTAGATAATGAACTGACACTGTCTGCCTACATCACCATCGCTCTGCTGGAGATACCTCTTTCTGTCAGTGTATGTGACCTCTCATCACCCTGAGATGTTCCCTTTTATTCAGTTGCTTCCATTGAGCAGCCGTATGGCATCACCCCATTGAAGGCCAAAATAGCAGCTTTTTGGAGAGAACCGTAGGATTTGAGGGGAGACGAATGGGTTAAGTTGATTATCAGCCCCACTCCCCAGTTACATATGTTTGCACAGCCCCTACCATAGTTTATTCAAAAATAGACAACTTGGAGCTTTGCTCACAGAAAATGAGTAAAGAAAGTTTCTGACCTAAACCCAGGGGGAAGGGAGAGTGCTGAAAACAAGTAGTATTATTTAAGGCCATTTTTTAAAAAAGGATTTAAGATTTTCAAAAATATATTAATTCATTATACATATGAATGAATGGTATGCAATAAATTATTCTTAATTTGCTTCCTTTTCAAATTAATTTTGACACATTCATATATGAATTATTAAATAATTCATTTTGTAAAGTGTTCAGTTCTTTTTTAAAACACTCCCTATTCTCTGTGGCCCGTGTCAAGCTTTAGTCCTCTCCTTTTCCCATTTTTACCCTCAGACCCTGTATTTCAAGACCTCCCTTTACCCTTTCTTATAGCACTTTGTTATTAAATAATACATTTTTTAAAGTTTTTAGTTCTTTTTTCAATCATCCCCTATATTCTGTGGCCCATGTCAAGCTTTAGTCCTCTCCTTCCACTCTTTTTATTCTCAGACCCTGTATTTCAAGACCACTTTTCACTCTTTCCTATAGCACTTTATCATTAAATAATACATTTTTTAAAATGTTCAATTCTTTTTTGAATCACCCTCTATATTCTGTGGCCCATGTCAAGCTTTAGTCCTCTCCTTCCTCTGTTTTTGTTCTCAGGCCCTATATTTTAAGACCACTTTTCACTCTTTCTTATAGTACTTTATCATTAAATAATACATTTTTAAAAATGTTCAATTCTTTTTTGAATCACCCTCTATATTCTGTGGCCCATGTCAAGCTTTAGTCCTCTCCTTCCACTCTTTTTATTCTCAGGCCCTATATTTTTAAGACCACTTTTCACTCTTTCTTATAGCACTTTATCATTAAATAATACATTTTTAAAAGTTTTTAGTTCTTTTTTGAATCACCCTCTATATTCTGTGGCCCATATCAAGCTTTAGTCCTCTCCTTCCCCTGTTTTTATTCTCAGGCCCTGTATGTTAAGACCACTCTTTACTCTTTCTTATAGCACCCTGTTGTCCGGAATGCCCTTTTCTGCCTGGAATCAGCCTGGAAGGTACAACAAAATGGGGGCCCTAGGAGCGATGTCTACACCAAAGCTTTGTTAGCCTATGCCTTTGCCCTGGCAGGAAATCAAGAAAAAAGAAAAGAGGTGTTATTGGAATTGGACAAAGAAGCTGTGAAGAAAGGTGAAAGGCTCTTTTGGGGATTTTAGTCATAATTCCTACTTTTTTTCTCCCCTTAATTCCCTGTTCCCACTGGGAAGAGGAAGGAGCTTCTTGGCTGCAGGATTCAAACCCTCAACGTTTCTTTAGGATCTCAGATAAATAAGACTACTTATCCAACCCACACATAGTAAGATCAGAGTTCTAATAGCAAAACTTTCCCTGACGTCTCACCTTGGACAATGGGAAGCATCAGTAGAAATCACATAGTAGCTAAATCAAATTACTACAATCCCACATGCTAGGATCATTTTACTTTATTTCCACCATAATTGCATCAGTGTAGAAGAGAACTGATAAGAAGCTTCCTCTGACAATTCAGGTTGGTCTCTTCTTTGAAATTTATAATCTCACAGAGTTGCCTAATATTTACAGAAATTAAGTGATTTATCCAGGGTCACACAGCCGGCACATGTCTTAAGATTAGACATGTCCAAGACACTGACTCTTGGCTGCCTCTCCTAAATGATGAATGTGAGTAAAATGTACAATAATGAACACAAAGTCTTCTCGGAATTATAACAGAGTGAGAATATTAACAGAATCTTAAGCATAGCAGCCCGTGGCACAATGGGTAGAGTGCCAACCCGAGTTAGAAAGATCGTCTTTCTGAGTTTAAATTGTCTCAGTTACTAACTATATGACCCTGGGCAAGTCATTTAATTCTGTTTGTCTCCGTTTTCTCACCTGTAAAACGAGCTGGAGAAGAAAATGGCAACCCCCTGCTAAGATAATTCCCAATAGGCTCACAAAGAGCTGAACAAGAGGGAAATGAATGAACAACCATGAAACAAAGCACTCATACTTTGCAAAGCTCTCCTTAATCCACTCTGAGCCTCCTGACAACCGGTTAAATAGTTAAAAAGTTACCCCGGAACAGGCAAGGATGGGAAACATTCTGTTTTGAGATTTTCTTTGCCACCTTATCTACCACAGCAATATTTAGAAAGGAGATTGCATGCTGCAAGCTTCTTCCCCAATTATTTTGTTTTCTTCTGTCTTCCTGAATCCTACTATCTGTGTCTGATGCCCATATTGGTAAGATAGACAGCATGCCTATTAATATTGGGTAGATTGCTGGCTTAGAGTCATGAAATTTAAATCCTGATTTTGGCAAATAATGACTGTGTGATCCTAAGTAAAACACTTAACTTGGTGTATCAACTATCCAAGATATTGAATTTATATAGTGCTTACTATGTGCCATGCCCTGTTCTAAAATACTTTACAAATATTATTTATCGATAATTTAAATTAAAATAATTTATAAATAAATAAATATCTATTTGATCTTTACCACAACCCTGGGAGGAAGGTATTAATGTTATCCCTACTTTATAATTGAGGAAACTGAGACACATGGAGGTTTTAAGTGACTTGCCTAAGATCATACAACTGATAAAACACCAAAGGCCACATTTGAACTCAGTTCTGGACTCCTGGCCCAGCACTCTCTCTACTGCTGCATCTCCATTTTCTAGCTCCTTTCCAGAGGAACTTTCTCTCCTACAGAGAAAGTTCTGAGCTGCATTGGAAAAGGAAGTTGCTCATTAAGAGATACCTCCACTGACAGAATTACAGATCTGGATACAAAAAAAATAATAGCATATAAGAACTGATTATTATTGTTGACGCTAAAATTATGTGGCAGTTGTGAGTCTGCTATAATTAATTAGCATAATTATGCAGTTACTTCTTATTAAACACTAATAGATATCAATTCCCTCTCTATTCTTACCCCAAAGACAAGTTGGTCCATTGGCAGCGCCCAACAAGACCCCAGCCACCAACAGGACCCTACTCCTATCACGTCCTGGCTTCTTCTGCTGAAGTGGAGATGACTTCCTATGTGCTCCTTGCATTTCTCACTGGCTTTCCTACCCCATCACATGAAGACCTCGTAATGGCCTCCAGCATTATGGATTGGGTCTGCAAGCAGCAGAATTCTGATGGGGGATTCTCTTCTACTCAGGTTTGGGGCAGCCTTAAACACAGTTCTCAAATCAGGTAGCAAAGCAAAAGGTAGAATAAGGGAGATGGTGGAAACAGAATGAGATGAGGTTATTTCTATTGACATTTTGGTGATAAAAAGGTTTTTTTTCAATAGTATTTAATTTTTTCAAATACATGTAAAGATAGTTTTCAATTTGTATAACTTTGTGTTCCAAATTTTTCCCCTTTCCTCCTTTACTATTCACCTCCCCAGGACAGCAAGCAATCTGATATAGGATAAATGTGTGCAATCCTTTTTAAACATCTTTCCATACTTGTCATGTTGTGCAAAAAGGGGGGGAAAAACATGAAAAGGAAAAAAACAAACAAAAAGGTGAAACTACTATGCTCCAATTTACATTCAGTTTCCATCCTTCTGTCTGGATTCGATTGGCATTTTCCATCCCAAGTCTTTTGGAATTGCCTTGAAGCACTGCATTGTTGAGAGGAGCCAAGAGTGGTGATTAAAAGTTTTGATCAAAACCCATATGGTGATCCACTGCCTGTCCCATGTGCTCCTATATAATTATTTCCTTATAACTTAATAAATGATTTCATGTCACCATGGGCCTAGGATGAATAGTTTTGAAAATCCCAAGAGTAGTTTCTTCTATAAGGAAATGAAATGACAAATCATGAAGAATTTAGAGAAGGAAACCCTCCCTTCATGGAAAAACTCCAAAATCTCAAATCTTTTTTTTTTTGAACTTTTAAAAAATATTTAACTTTTCCCAATTATATGTAAAAACAATTTTTAACATTCATTTTTTAAAAAATTGAGTTCAAAATTATCTTTCTTCTCCTCTCCCTGTTCCCTGAGACAGTACGCAGTTTGATATAGGTTATATATGTACAACCATGCAAAATATATTTTCCATATTAGTCATTCAACCAAGTTAAAAAAATTCATCTTAGGGACAGCTAGGTGGGACAGTGGCTAGAGCACCAGCCCTGAAGTCAGGAGGACCTGAGTTCAAATCTAGCCTCAGAAATTTAACATTCCCTAGCTGTGTGACTCTGG
Organism: Myrmecobius fasciatus; assembly: GCA_023553655.1. NCBI lineage: Eukaryota > Metazoa > Chordata > Mammalia > Dasyuromorphia > Myrmecobiidae > Myrmecobius > Myrmecobius fasciatus. Next base: position 532,846 of record JAJPUD010000076.1, on the reverse strand, counting down.
GCAAGTCACTTAACTCCAATTGCCCTAAAAAAAAAAATAGAATTTATCTTAGGATAGGCCATACAATTGACTCTTCACATTCATTCTCTTTTGCTAAAGCTTTTTCTTTCAAACTACATTCTCTGAAGGTTCCCTTCCTTATACTTTCCCTATATTTTTTAGCCAATTTATAGCCACACTCATTATACTTTTCTTATCCACTTGGCAAAACTCTGAATGCCTTGTCTCTTTCTCTTTGGAAAATTTTTAATGGCTGTAGCAAATAGAAGGATGTGGGAGTTTGGTACATCCCATGAACATGTATGTCAGTGTCAAGAGCAATTAGCAGCCAAGACTATTAAAATTTTTTTTTACATAGTACAGTGTCTTACTGTACTATGTAATAAACTACAGTAATAAAAATTTGAGTAGATAATCAATATTTGTTAAGTAGTTGGTTGGCATCAAATAGTCAATAGGAACTTACTTTTATGCTTTTACTTTATGGTAAGCATTGTGTTAAGATATGGGAGTTGAAAGAAGGGCAAAAGGCTACTCTTGACTTCTAAGATCTCACATTCTAATGGAAAGACACATGTAAATACATGAGCATTCAAAATATAGAGAGTAGATAAAAGGCAATCCCAGAAGGAAGGCATTATTAGTAGCTGGAGGACTGGGAAAAGCCTCCTGCAGAAAATAGTATTTTATTTTATTTGTATAGTATTTATTTATTTATTTGAAGGAAGCCAGAGGAATGGAGAGGCAGAGGTGAAGAAGGCAAGTATACAAGACAGGAGGGACAATCCCAGAAAAGACACAAAACAGTCTTCTTGGTATTTTTTGTATATCAGTATAGGTGTGTGAAAAGTCCTACAAGCAGGAAGAGATAAGGTTCTGAAAAACTATAAAAGCCAAACAAAGGACTTTGATCTTGGAGGTAATAGGGATCCATTGAGATTTATTGACTAGAAGAGAAGGATGACATGGTCAGACATATATTTTAAAAACATCACTTGGCAGTTGAGAAAATGATGGAGAGGAGTTGAGAGAGACTTGAGGTAATTAATTGGAAGATTATTACAATATTACAATATACAATTATTACAATAATAGTCCAAGCAAGAGATGAGGAAAGTGTGGTCTAGAGTGTGGTTGTATAAGTGGAGAATAGATGTGATGTATGTGAGATGTGGAGGAAGAAATGCAATATTTTGCAACTTATTTGGATATGTAGAGTGAATTTGAATGAGGAGTCAAGGTGATATGCTCAATAGTAATAGAAAAGTTAGGAAGAGGGGAGAGTTTTTGGGGAAAAATAATGAATTCTCTGTTGACATTGCTGAGTTTGAGACCACTATAGGATATAGAGTTTGAGATATGTAGTTAGTAAGAAGGACTATATTCAAGTGAGTACCTAGATTAGATATCTAAATCTGAGAATCATCAGCATAGAGATAATTATTGAACCCATGGGAACTCATGAGGTAATCAGATGAGATAATATGAATAAGAAGATCCAAGCAAAGAAGACTGAGAAAGATCTATTGGACAGAAAGAAGAACCAGAAGATTACAGTGTTAGGAGAACCAGAGAAAAAAGTAATTAAGGAAGAGAAGGAGATATGATATAGAGAGGTCAAAAAGGAAGGTTAATTAAGAAATTAATTGACCATTAACTTTGTAATGATCTTGGTAACTTTGGAGAGAGCAGTTTCAGGTAAATGATAAAGTCTAAAGGCAGATTGCAGAGGTTTTTTTTTTCCCTTTTTTTAAAATTAAAGCTTTTTGTTTTCAAAATATATACATGGATAATTTTCAACATTCACCTTACAAAATCTTATGTTCTAAATTTTTTCCCTCCCTTCCCCCTACTCTCTCCCCTAGACAGCAAGTAATCCAAATATATGTTAAACATGTGCAATCCTTCTATAAATATTTCCACAAATATCATGCTTGCAGAGTTTCAAAGAAAGTAAGAAAAGAAAAAATGAAGGAATTCAGCTTCAAAGAGGAGGAGACACATAGGACAATAACTAGCAGAGATGATAGGGTCAAGTGAGGGTTTTTTAAATGTAAGAGAGATAAGATTTATTTTTTTGGCAGTAGGAAAGGAGCTGGGAAATTCAGATAAATTGAAAAGAGAGAAAAGATGGAAATAATAGTGAGGGCAGTTTGCTGGAGAAGATGGGAGGGATAACCTTATTATCTTCATCTGAGATAGTAAAGAAGGAGAGAGTGTATGGAGATGCCTAAGTGATGTGAGATAAGGAGAGAGAAAAAAGGAACCACTTAGAGTAAATGACCTCATTTTTTCCCATGAAATGTTGAGAGAGTTTGGAACAGACCCTGAATCAGAGATGTCAAATTAACAGCTGATAGGCTGCAAGCAAAACTCCTGAATACAAACTGAACCAGATTAAAATACAATTTGGATATGCTTAACGAAGTAGATAATATATAACAGATAATGTTAATTTGTGGTTCTCTAAGCCAGTATGAGGCTAGCAGGGTTTTTATTTAAATTTGTGTTTGACATTAGTATCATTCATCAAATTCCAATCCCATGATCCCTACAAAAGCACCTTCACTGTCCTCTAATGAGCTTTCTCTAAGTACAATCATTGGATTTTCAAAAACACAATTTTAGATGAAGTAACTTAAAAGTTGTAATTAGGTCTGTAGACAGAATTCCATAATTATCTTTTGTTCATGAGAGACATAGCATTTAATTTGTCTCTCACCATCTTTTAAAAAATTATTTTAAATTCAGTAGCTATTAAGAAAAATAAACATAATTCAAAATATTTTATATTAGATTCCAAATTATTTGCAATATGCTTGTAAAACATACATATTAATTTTGAGTAAGCATAACAGAATGACTAGAGTCATTTTCAGAGGCAGATCAAGTTCTACCTCTGATGTGACTCTGGATAAACCACTTAACTTTTAAGTCACTCTCTTAGGCTATAAATTGCAGATACTCATTGGGAGTGAAAATGTCCTCACCAAGAGTTCCCAATGCCAGTACATTCACAGATCTAGGCCCCAAACAAATTTGTTTTATGGCAGTAAATTCCAAAAACATCCTGTTTGCTTCAATGCCTCCTTTTGGTCATTTTTTTTCTTTTATGGATTTTTTTTTAACATTAGCGATAGGATAAAAAGTCAATGCATCTATGGGGACCTATGGGAGGATGAGAAAAGAGTATCATACTACAGATGGGAAGGGAGTTGGATAAAAAATGGCAGAGATAGGGAAATTAGGATTACCAGAAACATGTCCCTTATCACATTTTTAATGCATAAGTAAGCAAATAAATAAAATTAAAACAAACCAAAAAAACAAAACTGGGGAAATTCAATCTAGATAGTATGTGAATTACAAATCTGACATATTTTTGAAGATATTTAAGAATCAGCGTTCAGCAGTACAGATAATCTAAAGTTATCCTGATGACACTTAATATGGGGCTCTGGCATCCATTCCTCCAAATGTTCACCCCACTAAGGACTCCTACATTTCTCTCTTCCAGGACACAGTGGTTGCACTCCAAGCCCTGGCCCGATATGGAACAGTCACATACAGTAAACGTGGGAAACCTGCAATGGTGACTATCCAGTCTTCTGAAGACTTTTCTGAAAACTTCCAAGTGGACTCTGCCAACCGTTTGCTCCTACAGCAAGTCTCATTACCAGGGGTCCCTAGAGTGTACAAAGCAGAAGTGAAAGGGGAAGGATGTGTGTATCTTAAGGTGAGATTCCTAGGAGTAATGGGGGGAGAATCAATCTTACCTGTGAGATCTGCTCATTCCCCTTATGGAAAGTCATGAAAAGAGCTGATGGAAGGTGATAATGAAATAAATGTTTATTTCATTTTTTATAATTTATATAAAAAGTTTACTTATTTTATTTATATTAAAACATTTTTATTTATTATTATATTTATTTATTAAATACAGAGAAACTAACCCTGTTCTTAATGTTCTATAGACATCCCTGAAATACAATGTCCATGTAGAGAAAATGGAATCTCCATTTCACCTATTAGTGCAGACCATTCCTTCAACCTGTGATTCTGCAAAAGTCTATAAAACCTTCCAGATCTCATTTAATACCAGGTAAAACCTTCTGTCTTCGCCTTTCTACTTTTAGAGCTCTCCATCACTTCATCAAGCCAAAAAACTTCATAAGTAATGAACTCAGAAAGGAATTAAACCTACTGGAAAAAGTGTATGCTCAAAAGTGAACAGTGCTGATTGTGTAAAATGAGACTATATTGAATCTATCTTTGCCCCTATTCTGCACTATGATAACTTATAGTCTTCAACTTAAATTTTCTGAGAGGGAAAGGGATCTGTTTCTTTTCATAAGCTTTTAATAATGCAGAAAAGGAAAAGCCTGTTGTATGAGGGTGGTTTGGTAAAAACTTCAGAAGGAAGCAGAATTTGAATTAGACCCCAAAGATTGGGAGATAATTATAGGTCCTTAATTCCTTTCTTCGATGCATCTATAGTTACAAAGGAAGTCGTCCTGCCTCCAACATGGTGATTATTGATGTGAAGATGGTATCAGGTTTCATCCCTGTAAAACCAACCGTGAGGGCGGTATGTACATTACAAACACAGTAAACTGTATCCATGGACCCATTCTAAAACTATATCCTTGTCCAAACCCAGTGAAAATCACTATGACCTACACTAATCACTAAGACCTACAATGATTCTAAAAAACCAAAAGGATTATTTATGTTCAGCCCTATGTTCATTACAGTGATGTCTACAAGAAAAGAAGAATATATTTTATCTTTTCTCCTCTTTATTCTTTTTATAGCATATCCCTAATCTATAAAAACAATTTTATTTTATGCTTGTTTTGTTTTTATTTTCAATAAAGCTATTTATTTTATTTTCAATTACACGGATAATTTTTCAACATTGAACCTTGCATAGCCTTGTGTTTCAGATTTTCCCCTCCTTCCCCCCACACTCTGCCCTAGATAGCAAGCAATTCAATATATATTATACCTGTAAAACCTATTTTAGATCCCATCTCTAGCCTCTTTTAGGAATATAACTCTCACTCTTTGTTTAATTTTCCTAGTGGTCTCTAGGGATTTCATCTACTTAATAACATTTGTGATGTCTTCTATTTTTCTCAGCTTGTAAAATCTGGTATCGTGAGTAAGACAGAAGTGAGCAGCAATCATGTCTTGCTTTATGTGGAAAAGGTGAGAATCCTTCACTCTTACTTAAGGATGGACACTGTTTAAATAAGAAAAATCAAATCTTTTCTAGTTTAATTTGAGAATGTTCTGCTATAGCCCATGTCAAAACTAACGATATTTTCTCCTCTCTTTTATAACATTTCAAATTTCTGTAAGGTCTACAGAAAAATGATTTATGTTGAAATTAGGATATGTGATTTTCCTGTGACAGTTTTTATTAGGGCAGTCTTTCTAGAATGGCCAATGGCTTCTTAGTTATATGAATCATTTTAAGGATACTAAGGAAAAAGGGAAATCAAGAAAAGAATTAGTCAATATGACTTTGTTCTCCATTCTGAAACATCCATATGAGAAAAAAAAACACATTTTATTTGTCCAGATGTTTTTTGTGACTTTAAAGCAAAGACAGATTTTACAAGCTAAATAAAAGTCAGTCACATCATTTTATTGTCTTTTTTCATACAATTCCAAATATTATGACATTTGGAAATGTTTAGGTGATTGACCCTTTTCACATTTTTAGCTCAAGGTTTGCTGTCACATGAACACAGTAAAGTTAATAAGTCAACAGAATTTATTGATCATCCCTCTTCTGGATGCTCTGGGAGAATAAGATAGTAATTGCAGGCAATATCTGCAATATCTGTTACTTTAACTGTGTAATCTGAAATAAATCTCTTACCCTGTCAGGATTTTACTTTCTTCATCTATACAATTAAGAGGTTAAACTTAACCTCTTAATTGTGTGTGTGTGTGTGTGTGTGTGTGTGTGTGTGTGGTGTGTGTGTGTATAAATGTCAGCTATTATCATTATTCAATCAATAGGAGATCCTTGAGGAATTTCTCATATTGAAAAGAACATTCCACAAGGAGTATAATCATTTAAAGTCCTATTCTATTACCCATTTTATTTTGTATATATCGTAGTGTCACATAAGGACAGTCAAATAGTTTGAAATTGAATTCTCAACCTAAAAATGATCCCAACTTGGTACCTCTTTACTCTCTTTATTTCTTCTCTTTACTATTTCTTCATTCTCACTTTTGTCTGTACAATAAAATAAGGCAACCAAAAAAAAAAAAATGAAGAGTGAGAAAGGACAATCTTGCCTAAAACAGGAGAAAGAAGGTTTCATTGCTTGTTGTTATTTATGTCTGTTTTCCCTTCTAGATGACCAATCAGACATTGTCCTTTTCTTTCACTGTGACCCAAGATATTCCAGTAAAAGATCTAAAGCCAGCTGTAGTGAAAATCTATGATTACTATGAAACAGGTAAGTAAGTGTGACCTAAAAACACTAAAGAAACAAAACTTTCTATCTCTATGATCCTCTACAGTCACTCCTTTTCTTTGTCTTTTTTGTCTATCAAATTAGATTTTTTTGATCATTTAAAAATTTTTTTTCAAAATACTTGCAAAGATAATTTTCAATATTCCCCCTTGTAAAACCTTGTGTTCCAAGTTTTTCTCTCTCCCTCCCTTCTCTCTTCCCTAGAGAGCAAATAATTCAACACAGGTTAAACATGTACAATTCTTGTAAACATATTTCCACATTTATCATGACACACAAGAAAAATCAGATCAAAAAGAAAAAAATTAGAAATTTAAAAACCTATTTTATTTTTTCAAACAAAAATCTTCCTTATCTCTTCTCCTCTCTCTATCCTCTCCCCTGAATTAAAAAAACAAGAAAAATAAACTCCTGTTACGAACATGACAAGTCAAACAAAACAAATTTACGTGTGGTCCATGTTTTCAAAAAATGTCTCAATCTGTACTCTGAGTCCCTCAGGAGGATGGACTATTCTCTCTATCTGTTTCTATTTTCTATCAGGAGTTGGGTTGCAAATTCAGTCATGAATCCTCTATAGTCATTGTATTGATCAAATTTTTCAAAATTGTTCATCCCAGGAGCAGCTAGATGGTGCAATGGATAAAGCACCTGTCCTGCTCAACTCCAGCCTCAGACACTGAATACTTACTATCTGTGTGACCCTGAACAAGTCACTTAACCCCCCAAAAATCCCATACCCAAAGTTGTTTATTCTTACATCACTGCTTTCAGTTTATAAATTGTTCTCCTGGTTCCACTCACCACTTCCTGATTTCTTCTTGGTTCATCCTTATTTCCAACCCTTTGGACCCCAATTTCCTCAGGACATTGGACTTGAAACCTCTGAGATTACTTCCTGCTCTAAGTTCTGGAATCCTGTGATTTTACAATTCCAAGAGGCAGCATTCTCAGGCAAAGAACATTGAACTTGTAGTGTGGACACATGGCTTTGGACGCAAGGTTGGGCATTTCCTAGCCACTCGAGTTTTCTGAATTAATTTTCTCTGCTCTAAAATGGTAATAATACTTTCCCTTTCAACCTTATAAGGATATTCTATAAGGTTATTTGAAAGCAAAGAACTTTGTACATCTTAAAACATAATGTTAACCATAGGCCATAAATTCAACATATGCTTGGTGCCCTTAGGTCCTAGAGGTACCGGGCATCCCAAATCCCCAAAGTTAGGCCAGCTAATTAAAATACATGGTGGTTAAGTGCAAAGATGGGGTACCAGCTGCAATGATAGGGTTGCTGGTGGTGCAACTTTCCACAAGGCACAAAAAAGGCCACAGGGAAAATTCCAAACTACTCAGGCACCCTGCTAGCTCTTAATAAATGTGTATTAAATTAAAATAAAATTGTAGTCTTTCTAGTTACCCAGGCTGGGTTCCTAAGCATCATCCAAGACTCTTCCATGTCCCCATACCTTCATATCTAATAAGTGGCCAAGTCTTATGGATTTCTCCTCCTTCATTGGTTGCTTTTTCTCTATTGACATGGCAATTATCTTACTTCTCTCACCTGGACTATTTCAATAGTCTCATAATTGATTTCCCCACTCCTGGTCAGGACTCTAGATGATACAGTGATTAAAGTGCTGGGCCTGGGGTCAAGAACACCTGAATTCAAATAAGACTTTAGACATTTACTAGCTGTGGAATACTTGGCAAACCACTTTATTTTTTCTGCCTCAGTTTCCTTATCTGTAAAATGGGGATAATAAAAGCACCTCCCTTCCAGTGGCTGAGCCTTATTGATTTCTCCTCTACACTATATCTCACATCAGTTGCCTTTTCTCTATTGACACGACAATTATTTTAGTTAAACCTTCTCTCACCTGGACTTTTTCAATAGTCTCATAATTAATCTCCCCACCCCTGATCAGGATTGTAAATGGCACAATGATTGAAGTGTTGGGCCTGGGGTCAAGAAGACCTGAATTCAAATATGACTTCAGACATTTATTAGTTGTGGGATTCTTGGCAAGCCACTTTTATTTTTTCTACCTTAGTTTCCTCATCTGTAAAATGGGTTCTGTGAGGATCAGATGAGATCATATTTCTTAAGTCCCTGACCCCTAGTTAGTAAATGAATTTAATAAATAATATTATAAATATTATAAATTTTAATAATAAATAAATTATAAAATAAAATCATAATAAATAATTTAGTTAATAAATACATTTCCTTTCTTCCAGTCTCACTTCCTCTCTAATCCATCCTTCATATAGAGACCAAATTGATATTTCTAAAGCATAGTTCTACTCTCAGGTCTAAAATCAGGTCTTCCTGACTCCGGTCCAGCACTCTTATCTACTATACCACCTTACTGTATTAACAAATACATTTGTTATTAACAAAATATAAGGCCCATCATTGCAAGGCAGGTCTAGGAGTATGAAAACTTCCACACTGAAAAAGAGGAAGACAGGGAATTTATATTCTTAGAGCATGATTCATGGGCCCCAAAACTACAGAAATACTTTTGGAATTCAGCCAGCAATATGTTGAAACAGAACAAATGACTATCATGTGCACTTGTTTAGAGAAATAGAAGGATTATTTTAACTATCCAAAACCAAATCATTGCTACCAGCAACTCCTGAAAGGTTATTTTGAAGGAGCCCAAACTGAATGAGCAAAATAGAGCATTCAAAGAAATAGGGAAAGCTATGTGACATCTCAGCATGGTACGCCAGTGAGGTACCTCCTGAGTTCAAAGCCAACCTTAGACACTCACTGGTTGTATGACCCCTGGGCAAGTCACTAAAATGATCTGGAGAAGGAAATGGCAAATCATTTCAGTGTCTTTGCCAAGAAACTTTCAAATCCAAAGAGTCAGACGTGACTGAAAAATGACTGAAAAACAAAAACATGCAACATCACTGCAGGTGATAAGTTTCACAGGTGCCAAATAACTAGCAAGGTATGATCCGGTGGCTAAAATAATTCATCAGAAGCCTCTAGTCTTTCATGGATTGGCCAATGGAAAATCTCCACAATAAAAATACAGACTGACCTCTTGGGAATTCAACCTACAAACAGCCCTAGAATCAGATCATTATCACAACAGTTATCTGGATTGTTTTGCCCAGTCTTAATACTGATCCATTAAAAAAAAATTTAAGAGAAATATTTTGAATAGATGCCACCAATCCAAATAATTCATAATCTTACTACATAGTATGAAAAGGATATATTCTTTGGATTCATATATTCCATGAATTCAAAGGCGATGTAGATATAGATCTGGCTGGGAGAAGTCACAAGACTTGTATGTTTGAGGAAAATTGCATTTTAAAAAAATCTGGCATCAAAATCACATGTAACAGGGTGAGGGTGATATCTTCCCTATTGGTGGGTTTTTTTTTTTTTGGTCACTTGATGTTATACCAGTATCACCAGATATTATAATACCAGGGATGCTTTCCATCAGCCTATGGGAAAAATATTACATCTTAATATTTGTATTTAATTACAAAAAGTAATTATGTTAGTCACCTGTGTAAAAAAAAAACAGTTCATAGAACATTGAATATGAAGGAGTCATAGTAATATAGCAACTTGTTCCAAGACTTTTTCTAGCTGAAAAGATGAAAATGAGATGATGATGATGATAATAATTATGGTGGTGGTGGTGGTAGTGGTGAAGATAATGATGATAAAAATCTTTATTGAATTGAAATGTAAGGCTGACATTCATCTTCAAGAAGTTTACACTTGAAAATAAGTCTGGGAGCAGTGGATAGAGCACTGGCCCTGAAGTCAAGAGGATTTGAGTTCAAACCCAGCCACAGACCTTAACACTTATTAGCTGTGTGAACCTGGGCAAGTCACTTAATCCCAATTGCCTCACCAAAAAAAAAAAAAAAAAGAAAGAAAGAAAGAAAAGAAGTCCTAGGGACATGATATGGTAACTAATAAATTAAGACAGTAAGTCAAACACAAATTAAGATAGCTTTATTTATAGAACATCCCTGACAAAGTTCATCTAGCTTCTGCACAATGACAAAGGACTTGTTACTTACTGAGACAGCTTGTTCCCTTTTTGTAAAAAATTAATAATTTGAAATTTTCTTCTATTCAAGCCAAAATCTGTCCATTTATTATTTTAACCCATTGTTATTATTTCTGACCTCTGGGGCCATGTAGAACATTATTCCTGTATCCTGACTCAGCCCTGAGACCCTCCCTACCTTTCTCTCTCCTTACATTTCCCATTATCTCTGCCTCTCAAGGATGACAAATTTGCCTAATTATGGGCTTGAACAACCTTATTCTGCTACCACTTTGTTCTTACATGCATACCAGATCTGAGTATTTACTCTTAAGTGCCAGCCTAATCCTGCACATGCTTACTATTGTGGTGATAATTATTCTAATTATATATGTATAATATTAACATATATTATTATATAATAATATTTATATTATACATGATATAATATGTATTATATTATATATATTAGACATATTATATATATTATATATTCTAATTAATTCTAGCTGAACATAGTTCAACCTAGAGATAAATATTATCTCATTTAATCCTTAGAACAATCCTGGGAGGTTGGTACTATTATTATTGCCATTTTATATTTGAAGAAACTGAAGTAAACAATGTGCTAAAAGTCACATAGTATTTGAAGTGGAATTTGAATTCAAGCCTTCCTGATTCTAAGCCCAGTGCTTTCTCCACATGTCACCCAACTGCTTCTTTAAGAAAACAGAATCCTTCCTAAGTAGCTTAATTTTGAATAGCTACATTTAGAGCAAGGTTTTAAGGTGCTTCCAAGGAGGGAAAGGTTATGTTAATTTTTTCCATTGCTTAATGGTTTAATGAACCTTGTTTCCTCTCTGATATGGTAAGGTCATTTTACTTAGAGAACCCTTTTCTCATCACAAAGCAAAGTAAGTGTTTAAGATATGGTCTCCAGTCCTCCATCTTCCTCTCTCTCACTCTCACCATTTTTGTTTCTTTCAGATGAATATGGTGTTGCTGAGTACCATGCTCCCTGCAGCACAGGTGAGAAACTAAAGGTGTATCCAGATGTTTGTAGTTTATACTCTTGTTCTTTTTAATTTTTTTTTCCACTCTCTCCTTTAGCATTTAAGTCTCTTTCATAAACAGCAGCCCAATCCTTCCTTATGCACAGGTGGAGCTGGCTGGAGAGAGGGCTTCTAAATCTGACCAGGTGTCTCTGATTACAGTGATTTATCCCCCTCCCCCCTCCTCCACCAAGCTGCATGCTTTCTATGTGGCAAATATCTCTGAATCACACTTCCCTCCACAGCTTGCTAAAGGCTTTCTTCTCCTAGGGCAGACAAGTTACTTGATTTTTTTTAAAACTTTAGGGAAGGCTTTTTTATTTCTCTCTTCTCTTTACAGATGAAAATGAAAGAAATGCTTAAGATTCACATCCAAGCACAAGACTTAGAAGCTTTGGTTTCCAACCTCTCCTAACCCAGAAAATATTGGGTTTTTTTTCCAGCAAAGACAAAAACAAAAAAACAAAATCTTGTTGAATAAATGTGTGTATAGAGTCAATAGCTATGATTGTCTTATTTTTTTTATTCTTGTACCAACACTATATTAAGGACCAAATGTGTGTCCAGAACTGTACAGTGGGGGAGGGGGAGGAGAAATACAAGAATAGTGTAAGAATAATCTTTGCCCTTGGAAAATAATGAAAATGGCAGCTAAGTGAAAGTCAGTAAGACCTGAGTTCAAATTCTACCTCTTTCAGACATTTACTGTTATCCCTTCCATATCAAGGGGATTGGGGGTGGGGGGAGGGCTTGATGATAATAATAATTTGGGAACTTTATATTCTGCTACAACATTGAGCCAAAGAAAATGGGATAAATTTTTTTTTTTTTTTTGCTTTTTGCTGAGGCAATTGAGGTTAAGTGACTTGCCCAGGGTCACACAGCTAGGGCATGTTAAGTGTCTGAGACCAGATTTGAACCCAGGTCCTCCTGACTTCAGGGCTGGTGCTCTATCTACTGTGCCTCCTAGCTGCCCCAATGGGATAAAATTTAATAGTTAAATGTAAATTTCTCCAATGGCTCAAAAAAAATTAACTATATAGGCATAAGACTGGGAAGGCTAAATAGCAATGTCTGAAAAAAGATGTAAGAACTTTAGTGCTATAAGGTCAACAATGTGATATGATAAACCAAATGCAATCATTAGGATACATTTAGAGAGGTGGAGTATTCAGAACTGAGCAGAGTGATGTTTCTCTGTAATTTGTCCTGGTGAAACCACATATAAAGTACTGTGATCAGTTCTGCACATCACCATTCCCTTTGAAAAGGAAATCAAAACATGCTGGTTATGTTGAGTACTTAGGAACGTCTCTTCCTCCTACCCTCCCACCCCCCAAAAAAAGTTATATTTGAACAGACAAAACATTTGATAGTCTTGTGAATATCCAAAAAGAGGAAGGCAACTAGAAAAGTGAAGAAACTCAGGATCATATCTTCTTGGAATAGGTTGAAGGAAATAGGAATTTTTAGCTTTTTGAAGAGAGACAGGGAAGAAATGGGAACTACTTTCAATTTTTTGAAAGAATAGATCTTGGAATAGGGATTGGATTAGTCTTATGAGAGTAGAATAAGGATCAATGGTTTGAAATTTCAAAAAGAAAAATTTAGACTTGGTATAAATAAAATTTTATAACACTCTCAGCAACTCCAAAGTAGAATGAGCCAAAGGACTATCAAACTGTGCATGTACTTTGATCCAGAAGTGTCTCTCTTAGGTCTGTATCCTCAAGATATAAAAAAGGGGAAAGGACCCACATGTGCAAAAATGTTTGTGGCAGCCCTTTTTGTAGTGGCTAGAAACTAGAAAGTGAATAGATGCCCATCAATTGGAGAATGGCTGAATAAATTGTGGTATATGAATATTATGGAGTATTATTGTTCTGTAAGAAACAACCAGCAGGACGATTTCAGAGAGGCCTGGAGAGACTTGCATGAACTGATGCTGAGCAAAGTGAGCAGAACCAGGAGATCATTACCAATGGCAACAACAAGAGCATATGATGATCAATTGTGATGGACGTGGCTCTTTTCAACAATGAGATGATTCAAGCCAGTTCCAATAAACTTGTGATGGAGAGAGCCATCTGCAGCCAGAGAGAGAGCTATGGGGACTGAATGCAGATCACGATATAGTATTTTCACCTTTTTTGTTGTTTGCTTGGTTTTTTTCTTTCTCATTTTTTTTCTTTTTCTTTTTGGCATGATTTTTCTTGTGCAATATGATAAATGTGGAAATATGTTTAGAAAAATTACACATTTAATCTATATTGTATTACTTGTCGACACTGGGGGGTGAGCAGAGATAAAAATATGGAATACAGGATTTTGCAGGGGTGAATGCTGAAGACTATCTTTGCATATATTTTGAAAAATAAAACAACTATTACATATTAAAAAGGAGACTAAGTTATTAATTAAATTACCTAAAAACAAAAAACAAAAACAAACAAACAAAAACCCTAACAAAGTAGAATGGGTCATTGTGGTAGATCATGAACTCTTACTCACCAAATAAAAATTCAAGCAAAGATTATTTAACCACTTATCAGCTATATTGCTGTGGGTATTCTTGCTCGGGACTGCAACTTATGTCAGAGCCTTCTTTCAAATGCAAGATAATGTGATTTTTTTGATGCTATGATCATGAATATTTTTTCACTCAGTCAATAATCAATAGGTATTTATGTGTCTATTTTGGGGGGGGGGAGTGTCTATTATGTACCATACACTATACTTGGCATTGGGAAAACAACTTCAAGAAGAAAATAAAAAGGTGCTGGTTGTAGTGAATATCCAATAAAATGTTTCTCCTCCCCCCAAATCCTGACTGTTATAACAGACATAGAACAAGTACAGAGGTTTACATCTAGTAGTTATTTCAGAATCATTTGGTTAGAGTCAAGACCCAAGTAAACATTACATTAAAAGTTTGTAAAGTACTTCATATGAAATATTTGGACTAGGGTCTCTACAAAGCTCCTGTCTCATAATCTCAGGTTCTGAACAAAAAGACTAATTTGCCATCGACCAGATGTACTTGATGTTTCCACTTTGAGAAGTATTTAAATATATCTCATGTCTAAATTTCCAAAAATATCAGTAGAGTTGCCATCTTACATAGAAACATGAAAAGTACCAAATATATGTACAGTATAAGGCAGTTTTTATTCCCTCCCCACCTCAAGAAAATACAGAAACTCATGAAAACAGAAAACAAGTTTACAATAGTCAATAAACCCCTCAGAAGTAAATGGAGTTTCTCCCCCAGACACCTACATACTCAATGCCGACTGGGGTTTAGACTACCCCCATCCCAAAGGCAAATAACTTTTGAAGCTACTAGAAATGTTTCCCATTAAATGGGCACTATCCAAATAACTTATTAGTGGGAAGATGAGGAGCCACAAAGCATAAATATTTCATTCTCTTAAAGTTCTTGATCTTTGCTAATCTTTTGGCTGAAGGAACTACATGAAGGAATATCAAGGAAATTTCTAGACCAATGATAAACACAAATACATCAAAGTGAGTTTTTATAATTTAAATGTAAAATTAACAATAGTCCTAAATGGATGATATATGTATATGTAACTATATATATATGGATTCCTATTTAAAAAAGATGGAAAAGGTATACAGATTAATAGTTGTTTTAGATCCCGTGGGACTTTCAAAGCAGCCAACAAAAATGTCAGAGTTTTTTTATTAAAAAAGTAAAATATTGAAAACTATTTTTGCATGTATTTGGAAAAAAATGGTATTTCTTTTTTTAAAAAGAAAGAAAATTTGTAGGTAATGGTAAGATCTATAATGTGACCATCATATTTGGTATGATTTCACATATATAATTCATATCATAATGCTGATGTTCTCAATAGGTGGGGGAGAGACTAGAAAGAAAGAAAATTTAGAACTCAAAATTTAAAAAAAAAAGAATATTAAATATTTCCTAGCTATGTGACCCTGGGCGAGTCACTTAGCCCCAATTGCCTCAGCAAAAAAAAAATGTTAAAATAAAGTACAATGTCATCATCCTTGTAGGATTAAAGGATATATTATAGGACTAAAAAAAATAGAGTAATTGGCAGATTGGGGAGTTTGGTGAAGCAATGATAGGGATGAGTGAAGGAGTGCTGCTTTGCTCACTAGGAAGAAGTAAGGAGGGAAAGTCAGAGCTAAGAGATTTCAAAAGATTTGTACCTTTAGGACCCACCATTTATAGTCTAGGAAGATCATATGTGACATTATTTTGCCAGCTGCTCTGCCTGCTATAGAAATAGAAGCAACATAGTACATTCTGTTACAGGCTCTGTGGACCAAATCTAAAGGTCAGTGTATCCAATTTATTAAGACACAAGCCAGTATAGAAATTAAGGACAACTGACCCTATAAACCATAGAGAACTGTTCTTTCAGCATAATTTCTAGTTAGAAACTAGTTTTTAAAAAGTATTTTATATTTAAATTTTTTTTTTTTTTTTTTTTGCTTTTTGCTGAGGCAATTGAGGTTAAGTGACTTGCCCAGGGTCACACAGCTAGGGAATGTTAAGTGTCTCAGACCACATTTGAACTCAGGTCTTCCTGACTTCAGAGCTGGTGCTCTATCCACTGCGCCACCTAGCTGCCCCTATATTTAAATATAATAATAGTAATAATGGTATGTAATAATAATGATGGCATATAATGAATATCTAATATACCTGTGATAAATGTAAACTCACATTAATTTTTGACTCTTCCTTGTGTGTATCTTTATGCAAAAGGACAAAAACAAAAACATTAGATCTGACATGTCATAGAAATGGTTATTTCCTGAAAAATAATGTGATTGTCCTTCCTCTGCAATTTTCATACATGTTTTCCCTTAATATACCTACAAGGGATCCACCCATAGTAATTTTCTGATTAAAAAAGCACTTAAAGAAAATATATATGATTTATATATGTAAGAAAATATATACGATAACAGCTATATAAGATAATCCTTAAGTATAAGGGTATATTTAGTACAACTATTAAAATTTAGCATTCAAATAATGTTGAATTTAACTTAAACAAGTACAATTACACAATAATGGATCAAAGCAAAAAAGAGGAAATTTTATCATTCAATACTTCAAGTGCCTCAAAATTATAGCATAAATAGAAACTAACCAGAACAATAATGGTAGCAATAATAATTTAAAAAGATCTACTTTGAAAGATCAGTGAGATCTATCTAGAATTTATTTTAAAAAATAATGTTTCTAGACTGCTAAGTTTTGCCATAACATAAAAATTTTCATAGCTAATTTTTAATTCTCTGAAAATATAGGCTGACACAATGGCTATAGCATCATATAGCATATTGACCTAATGGTAATCACTATAATACGTCCTCATGGGTTTTTCTACTATCTTCTACTTCTACAAGTAGCTAGTAAACATTGGACAATCAAGAAAAAAAAAAGCCAGGTTTTCTTTCTTTCTTTTTGTTTAATATATGAAGTTATAATTTGCTAAATGTTCAAGAAACCTTTGTTGTAAATATTAGAGACAATGACAAAATATGGCACACAGAAGCTCTGAAAACATTTAGCTGAATACATAACTGTATGAAAAGAAACTTAAATGAAGGGCTTGGATAGTATTCAGTAAAAGTTTATTGTGTTCCTTCTTCCCCCTTTCCCACCATGGGGGTAAGGGAAGCAGCTGGTTCTAGTTTCCTTCAAAAATATTTAATTTATTCTTGGCAGATGTTTTCCTATGTTCAGCCCTCTCTGTGGCTCTGTAGAATCTTTTTTTGCTACACTAATGATGATATAGGAAAGAAAGAAAATATTTAGATTTTATAAGAATCAAGAAAAGTCAAACAGCATTTTCCAGTACTGTAAACAAAAATTCAATCATAACAAAGTTGTTGTTGTTCAGTCATTTTTTCAGTTGTATCTCTTTGTGACCTCATTTGGAGTTTTCTTGACAAGATACTAGAATCGTTTGCCATTTCCTTCTTCAGTTCCTTTTATGATGAGGAAATTGAGGAACAGTTAAGTGACTTGCCTAGTAAATGCCTGAATCCAGATTTGAACTCAGGAAGATGGATGTTTCTGACTCAGGCCTGGCACCTAATTGCCCTATAATGGAAGTAGTTCTATTCCCAAGTTGGAACAACTTGTAACATTCTTCACATTTTACTTCTTTGAAACGGTTTTCAAAGTACTCAAAGTGAAGATATCAAAGTAATCACAGATTAACATTTTACCAGGGAGAATTGTAACTTAGAATAACTCAATTCTATAAATATCTATTAATCACCTGCTATGTTCTAGGAATTTTGTAGGGTACCAGAAATACAAAGACAAACAATATCCTCAAAAATCTTATATTTAAAGAGAAGGAAACAAAGTGCAGGCAGAGAATTTCAGAGGAGAGGGTTAGGGTGGATCATTAACAAGTTGGGGACGTGGGGGGACAACTAGGTGGCGCAGTGGATAGAGCACCAGCCCCTGAAGTCAGGAGGACCTGAGTTCAAATTTGATCTCAGACACTTAACATTCCCTAGCTGTGTGACCCTGGGCAAGTCACTTAACCTCAATTGCCTCAGCAAAAATAAAACAAGTTGGGGGTGGGGGTAAAAATCAGGAAAGGCTTTGTGCAGGAGATAGCATTTAAAATGAACTTTAAAACTCTTCAATTACCCTTACAACCAACATGAAATATAGAATTCCCTGGTCATGGAATTCAATTCACAATGAAAGGCCTGGATTAAGGACTGAGTGTATGGGGGACTCCAAGCTAAATCCTGGGGATGGGTGGAGGGAGGTTGAGGTACACAGAATGAGGATCACCAAGAGGAATATTAAATTAGGATTATACCATCTCTCTCTCTCTCTCTCTCTCTCTCTCTCTCTCTCTCTCTCTCTCTAATGTATTTTATTTTAAAAAACAGAGTAAAAAAAAAAAAGAAAAACTGAAAAGAAATACAAAACAAAATAAAGCAAAATAAAAGAGGACATTGCCATGTGCCCAGCAGAACATCAGGAAGGATTCAAAATATATTACAATAAATTACCATATCAATAAAGTATATCTATTAGTAGAAGAAATTATATTCATGAATGTCCATTTTTTTACTTCCTTATAAATTGTTCTTTGGTTCTCTGCTGCGTACCTTATTTACTTTATTCTTTTTTCCCTCACCCCTACCTACAGGTAAGAAAAGATATATATATATATATATATATGTATATAGATAGATAGATATAGATACACACACACACACACACCATTCCTATCCCTGTTGACTCTTTAAATTCTGCTCCATAACTTGCCGTGCTATTACTTAATCTCCCCTTACCCAGAGATCCCTCCCTCATCTCCTTCCCTCACCCTTTGCTTCCCCATCTGCCTATCCCTCCCTTCTTATTTCTTTATGGATTTTGGAGCGTTTAATACCTTTCATAGCATATATATATATGCATATATATATATATATATATATAAATGTTGCCTATTAAACCCATTCCCAATGTAAATAGGTTTTCAGAACTACAAGCCTTCCTCCCTCCTTTAACACCTCTTTGTTTATTCTTCCTTTGCACCTCATTTGTATAACATGATTGCTATTTTTACCTTAACTCTGTCAATCTTTATTTTGAGCTACCCTATTGTTGATGTGAATCCTAAACATATAGTATATCTTTCCCATGTAAAAATAAATAACAATCTGTCCATGTTTAAACAGTTTGTCCATTAAGAATTCCTTAAAACTGATCTTTTGACATTGGCTCTTATATGTTTAATTTTCTGTTAACTTTGTATTTGGTTGATAGAAACTTCTGAAAATCTGCACGTTCATTGAAGGTCCATTTTTTTTCCCTCATTATTAATGATTTTGCTGGATATGATATTTTTGCCCTTGGGCCTAGTTCTTTTATTTGTCAGTAAATATAATTGTAGGACCTATGGTCTTTTATTGTAGTTGCTGATAAATCTTGTATAATTCTAATTGTACTTCCAGCATATTTAAATTGTTTTTTTTCTTATTTCTTGCAAAACCTTCTCTTTGATATGAGGGTTTCAAAATTTGTCAATAACATTCCTGTGTGTTTTCCAGAAAGGATCTCTTTGAGGTGATGATTAGTGAATTTTTTTTTTTTTTTTGGCTGAGGCAATTGGGGTTAAGTGACTTGCCCAGGGTCACACAGCTAGGAATGTTAAGTGTCTGAGACCAGATTTGAACTCAGGTCCTCCTGACTTAAGGGTTGGTGCTCTATCCACTGCACCACCTAGCTGCCCCGATTGGTGGATTTTTTCTATTTCTACTTTCCCCTCATATTCTATTACTCCAATTTTCTTGGATTATTTCCTGCATTATTATATCAAAGTTCTCTTTTTGGTCTGGCAGTCCAATTATTCTTATATTTTCTCTTCTTGCTCTGTTCTACAGATCTGTCATTTTTCTTATGTTTCACATTCTGTTCTGTTTTCTCAATCTTAATAATCTGTTTTGCTATTTCTTGGTCTCTCATAGCTTCACTGGCTTCCCCTTGCCCAATTCTAATTTTCAAAGAATTATTTTCATTTTTGACACTATACTTCCTTTTCTAGTTGGTTAACTTTTTTCCCATAATCTTGCTTTTTTGGATGATTTTGATTGTTATTATTTTAATTTTTCCTCAGTCTCTCATTTGATTTTTAAATTCTTTTTTCAGTTCTTCTAATATATTCTATTTCTCTAATAAATTCTCTCTGGGTAGGTAGCCATTTGACTTTACTCTTTGGGGTAGAAGCTTTTTTTTTACTTCAGTGTCCTCTGAAGATGAACCCCAGTCTTCCCTGTTCCTAGGTTTCAATGGTTGGATTCTTTTTTCTTTCTTAATAAGAAGTATTAGAGTAAGTCTCTCTAATCATGCGATGGGGGGATGGTGACTCAAGCTTCACTTCAGCTCTCCTCTCTGACCCAAAGCAAGAGCTCCCCACTCCTGCAAGTGCCCACAGCCAGCAGTGCCCCTGCCCGCTGTTTCTGCACTACCCGAATGCTGGGTCCTTCTCTCCCAGGACCCAGTCTCAGCAGCACAGCCAGGTCCTACAGAGGTTCAATCAGTCCTCCCAGACTCAGACCTGACTCCACAAACAGTCTGGGAGGTGAAAGTCTCTGCTGAGCCTCCAGACACACCCAGCTAGGCCCAAGGATTCCCACCTGTTTCAGCAGAGTGTGCTGGGAAGGTTTGCACTTCACACAGGTTAACCCTGGCCTGGAGTCTTCAGATCTCAGGTTGTATCAGGAAGACCCCTGTTTTGCCCCAAGTTTTCCTGATTTTTCACCAATCTATGTTCACCCTGAGGGGCAAATTTGTTCTATTTATGGGGGAAATCGAGACACTTTGACTTTTACCAACCTGCTCTGCCATCTTCCCAGAATTCTCCCCCATTAAACCATCTCTTAAATATTTCTATTTTAGGAGTTCGAGTCTGGCTTAAGAAAGAAAGTTATAAAGGAAGGAAAGGGACCCACATGTGCAAGAATGTTTGTGGCAGCCCTTTTTGTAGTGGCAAGAAACTGGAAACTGAATGGATGCTCATCAATTGGAGAATGGCTGAATAAATTATGGTATATGAATGTTATAGAATATTATTGTTGTGTAAGAAACGACCAGGAGGACGATTTCAGAGAGGCCTGGAGAGACTTGCATGAACTGATGCTGAGTTAAATGAGCAGAACCAGGAGATCAATGTACACAGCAACAACAATACTATATGATGATCAATTCTGATGGACATGGCTCCTTTCAATAGTGAAGGGATTTCAAAAAACTTGTGATGGAAAAGTGCCATCCTGCACCCAGAGAGAGAACTATGGAGACAGAGCATAGTATTTTCATTTTCTGTTTCTTTCTTTCTTTGTTTTTTTCTTAAGTTTTTTCCCTTTTCGTCTGATTTTTCTTGCACAACATGAAAAATGTGAAAATATTTAAAAGAATTTTATACATTTAACCTGTCCTGGAGAGGGGAAAGATAAAGGAGGGAGGAAGAAACATTTGGAACACAAAGTCTTACAAAAACAAAGATTAGAAACTATCTTTATATGTATTTGGAAAATAAAATACTATTGAAAATTTTTTTTAAAAATGAAAGAAAGAAAGCTACTTCCTGGGGCGGAGCCAAGATGGCGGAGTGAAAACATGACTCTCTGCCTCCTCCTCCAATCCTCTCTCAAACCAACAATAAAATAAGCCCCTGAACTGATCTTCAAGTCAACGAATTCAGAAATATTTGGACACTGCTCTCTGAAGAACTTCATATCAGGTTTGTCTAACTCGGACAGAGGGATAAACAAACGGACTCGGGTATAGGCCAGAAGTGAGGGTGGGACTCAGCTCAGCTCATCCTGGCAGAAACTCCAAACTAACTCCAAATTCCAAACACCTGGAATTTATCTGAGTCACTCGGGACACTCTGCCCTGATTGGGGGCAGGTGTTCTGGCAGACTTGCCTTGTTTAAGGAGTAATTTGGACTTAGTCCTAGCCCCCACCGGCCCAGCACCTTAAGTTAATTCGCTGAAGTTTAGCCGAGGTTTTTCCGAGCCTTAAAGAGACATCCACAATGTCTAAAAAAATGAAGAAGCAAAAGAGAGCTCTCACCATAGACAGCTTCTATCAAGACAGAGAAGGGCTGACCCCTGATCCTGAGGTTCCTTTAGACAAAACTCCAGAGGAAATCAGCAAGGACCATCACTGGTCCCCTTTTCAAAAGGCCCTTCTGGAAGAATGCATAAAGAACCTCATAAGAGAGCTGGAGGATAAATGGGAAAATAAATTGAAATGAGTGCAAGAAGGATACAATATTTTGCAAGAAGGATATGATGCCATGCAAAAGAGATATGAAAAAGACACCAATTTATTGAAAAATAAAATTAGTGAAGTGGAAAAAGAGTGCAATGAACAAAAAAATTCAATTGGCCAGTTACAAAAGGAACTTAAAAAGGTAACTGAAGAAAACAGCACTTTAAAAATAAGAATTGAACAAATGCAAGTGAATGACTCAATAAGACTTCAAGAATCAGTCAAACAAAAACAAAAAAATGAAAAATTAAAAGAAAATATGAAATATCTCCTAGGAAAAACAACTGACTTGGAAAATAGATCTAGGAGAGACAATCTAAGGATTATTGGACTTCCTGAAAGCCATGATGAAAAAAAGAATCTAAACACTATCTTCCAGGAAATCCTGAAAGAAAACTGCCCTGAGATTGTAGAATCAGAAGGCAAAATCACCATTGAAAGAATTCACCGATCACCTCCTGAAAGAGACCCCAAAATTAAAACCCCAAGGAATATCGTGGCTAAATTTCAGGACTATCGCACCAAGGAAAAGATTCTGCTAGAAGCTAGAAAGAAACAATTCAAATACCGAGGATCAATAATTAGAATCACACACGATTTGTCAGCCTCCACATTGAAGGATCGAAGGGCCTGGAACCAGATATTCCGAAAGGCAAAGGAACTTGGATTACAACCAAGAATAACCTATCCAGCTAGAATGAGCATTATCCTCCAGGAAAGAAGATGGTCATTCAATGATATAGGTGAATTTCACCTATTTCTAATGAAAAGACCAGATCTGAACAAAAAATTTGACCTCCAAACACAGAACTCAAGAGTAGCATAAAAAGGTAAAAAGGAAAGGACTCTTGAGAACTTTATTTCTACTATGGGGATACTTAAAGTTTGAGGGTATAATTAACTAGATATTACTTTGATAATATGAAAAAGAAAACTAGAGGGGGAAAGGTTGTCATACTGGGGAAAAGAGGGAAAAAGTGGTAAAATAAGATCTAAAAAAAAAAAGGAGGTAAAAACAAGATAAAATCTCATGAAGAGGCAAAGAAAACCTAATATAATTGAGAGAAAGAGGGGAGGGAGATGAGCATTGTGTAAATTTTACTCTCATCAGGTTGGGCTCTAAAAGTGTATATCAGACACTTGATTTCACATAGAAACTTGTCTATTGCTAGAGAGAAGTGGGAGAGAAAGGAGGAAAAAGAAGGATAAATTATTAGAAGGGAAAATAGAAGAATCAGGGGAAAGGAGTTAAAAAAAGGGGGAGGGGATCTAAAGGGTGGTGGATTGTTTGGGAGAGGGGGTCATCAAAAGCAAAGTACTGAGGAGGGGGGAAGGGAGAAAGGGGAAAGGAAAGGGGAAAACATAACTTGGGTAAATAAGATGGCAGGAAATAAAGAATTAGTTATTTTAACTGTGAATGTGAATGGGATGAACTCTCCCATAAAGCAGAAGCGGATATCAGACTGGATTAAAAACCAGAATCCCACAATATGTTGTCTACAAGAAACACATCTAAAACATAGTGACACATATAGGATGAAGGTAAAAGGCTGGAGCAGAACCTATTATGCTTCAGGTGAACAAAAAAAAGCAGGGGTAGCAATCCTTATCTCAGATCAAGTAAAAGCCAAGATAGATCTAATCAAAAGAGATAAGGAAGGAAACTATATTTTATTAAAGGGTACCATAGATAATGTAGCAATATCAATACTCAATATATATGCACCAAGTGCAATAGCATCCAAATTCCTAGGGGAGAAATTAAGAGAGATGCAAGAAGAAATAGACAAACTATACTAGTGGGGGATCTCAACCTTGCTCTCTCACAACTAGATAAATCAAACCACAAAATAAACAAGAAAGAAACTAGGGAGATAAACCAATTGTTAGAAAAGCTAGGTATGATAGATCTATGGAGAAAGTTGAATGGAGACAGTAAGGAGTTTACTTTTTTCTCAGCAGTCCATGGAACCTATACAAAAATTGACCATGTGTTAGGGCATAAAAACCTTAAAATCAAATGCAGAAAGGCAGAAATAGTAAATGCATCTTTTTCAGATCATGATGTAATAAAAATCACATGCAATATAAGGTCAGGAGAAAATAAACCAAAAGTTAATTGGAAATTAAATAATCTAATCCTGAAGAATGAATGGGTGAAAGCGCAAATCATAGACACAATCAATAATTTCATCCAGGAGAATGACAATAAGGAGACAACATACCAAAATTTGTGGGATACAGCCAAATCAGTAATAAGGGGCAATTTTATATCTCTAGATGCTTACTTGCAAAAAATAGAGAAAGAAAAGATCAACGAATTGGGCTTATTAAAAAAACTAGAAAAAGAACAAATTAAAAACCCTCAATTAAGTACTAAATTGGAAATTCTAAAAACAAAAGGAGAAATTAATAAAATTGAAAATAAGAAAACTATTGAATTAATAAATAAAACTAAGAGTTGGTTCTACGAAAAAACCAACAAAATAGATAAGCCTTTAGTTAATTTGATAAGAAAAAGGAAAGAGAAAAATCAAATTGTTAGTCTCAAGAATGATAAGGGAGAACTTTCCTCCAATGAAGAGGAAATTAGAGCAATAATTAGGAATTACTTTGCCCAACTTTATGCCAGTAAGTTTGATAATCTAAATGAAATGAATATCTACAAAAATATAGATTGCCCAGGTTAACAGAAGAGGATATAAATTATTTAAATAGACCCATATTAGAAAAAGAAATAGAACAAGCTATTAACCAACTCCCTAAGAAAAAATCTCCAGGGCCAGATGGATTTACATTTCTACCAAACATTCAAAGAACAATTAATTCCAATACTACACAAATTATTTGAGAAAATAGGGACAGAAGGTATATTGCCAAATTCCTTCTATGAGACAGAAATGGTGCTGATAGCTAAACCAGGTAGGGTGAAAACAGACAAAGAAAACTATAGACCAATTTCCCTCATGAATATTGATGCAAAAATTTTAAATAAGATATTAGCAATGAGATTACAGAAAGTCATCCCAAGGATAGTACACTATGACCAAGTAGGATTTATACCAGGGATGCAGGGCTGGTTCAATATTAGGAAAACTATCAGCATAATTAATTATATTAATAACCAAACTAACAAAAACCATATGATTATCTCAATAGATGCAGAAAAAGCATTTGATAAAATCCAACACCCTTTCCTATTAAAAACACTAGAGAGTATAGGAATAAATCGGCTTTTCCTTAAAATGATCAGTAGCATCTATTTAAAACCATCAGCAAGCATCATATGTAATGGAGTCAAACTAAAACCATTCCCAATAAGATCAGGAGTGAAACAAGGCTGCCCACTGTCACCATTACTACTTAATATTGTATTAGAAATGTTAGCTTTAGCAATAAGAAAAGAAAAAGAGATAAAAGGAATCAGAGTAAGTAATGAAGAAACCAAATTATCACTCTTTGCAGATGACATGATGGTGTACTTAGAGAACCCTAGAGACTCAACTAAAAAACTACTAGAAACAATTCACAACTTTAGCAAAGTTGCAGGATTCAAAATTAATCCACATAAATCATCAGCATTTTTATATATTACCAACAAAGTTCAGCAGCAAGAGATACAAAAAGAAATTCTATTTCAAATAAGAGATGATAGGATAAAATATTTGGGAATCTATCTGCCAAGGAAAAGTCAGAAACTATACGAACTAAACTACAAAACACTTTCCACACAAATAAAATCAGACCTAATCAATTGGAAAAACATTAAGTGCTCATGGGTAGGCAGAATGAACATAATAAAAATGACAATACTACCCAAACTAATCTACTTATTTAGTGCCATACCAATCAAACTCCCAAGAAATTATTTTACAGATCTAGAAAAAATAGTAGCAAAGTTCATTTGGAAGAACAAAAGGTCAAGGATTTCAAGGGGATTAATGAAAAAAAAGGCAGATGAAGGTGGCCTTGCTGTACCAGATCTAAAACTATATTATAAAGCAGCAGTCATCAAAACCGTTTGGTACTGGCTAAGAAATAGAGCAGTCGATCAGTGGCACAGGATAGGTTATCAGGACAATCTAGGCAATAACCTTAACAATTTAGTGTTTGATAAACCCAAAGACCCCAGCTTTTGGGATAAGTACTCACTATTCAGCAAAAACTGCTGGGAAAATTGGAAACTAGTATGGAAGAAATTAGGGCTTGACCCATACCTAACACCACATACCAAGATAAGATCTAAATGGGTTCAAGACCTAGATAAAAAGAGTGATTTTGTAAGCAAGTTAGAGGAATGTAATATAGTTTACCTCTCAGACCTGTGGAGATGGAATAAATTTATGTGCAAAGAAGGTCTGGAACTCCTAATTGAACACCAGATGGATAATTTTGATTATATTAAGTTAAAAAGTTTTTGTACAAACAAAACAAATGCAGACAAGATTAGGAGGGAAGCATCAAACTGGGAAATCATCTTTACATTTAATGGTTCTGATAAAGGCCTCATTTCTAAAATATATAGAGAATTGTCTCATATATATAAGAATTCAAGCCACTCTTCAATAGATAAGTGGTCAAGGGATATGAACAGACAATTTTCAGATGATGAAATTAAAACCATCTCTAGTCATATGAAAAGTTGCTCCAAATCACTATTGATCAGAGAAATGCAAATTAAGACAACTCTGAGGTACCATTACACCCCTGTCAGATTGGCTAAAATGACAGGAAAAGATAACGATGAATGTTGGAGGGGATGTGGGAAAACTGGGACACTAATACATTGTTGGTGGAATTGTGAACGGATCCAACCATTCTGGAGAGCAATTTGGAGCTATGCTCAAAACGTTATCAAACTGTGCATACCCTTTGACCCAGCAGTGTTTGTATTGGGCTGATATCCCAAAGAGATTTTAGAGGAGGAAAAGGGACCCACATGTGCAAAAATGTTTGTGGCAGCCCTTTTTGTAGTGGCTAGAAACTGGAAACTGAATGGATGCCCATCAGTTGGAGAGTGGCTGAATAAATTATGGTATATGAATGTTATGGAATATTATTGCTCTGTAAGAAATGACCAGCAGGACGATTTCAGAGAGGCCTGGAGGGACTTGCATGAACTGATGCTGAGTGAAACGAGCAGAACCAGGAGATCATTATACAGGGCAACAACAATACTATATGACGATCAATTCTGAGGTCTATGGCTCTCTACAACAAAGAAATGTCTCAAACCAGTTCCAAGTGTTCAGTGAAGAAAACCATATACACCCAGAGAGAGGGATATGAAATATGGACCACAACATAACATTTTCATGATCTCTATTGATGTTTGCTTGCATTGTGTTGCCTTTCTCTGGTTTTCTTTTTTTTTTCTTGTAGATAGGATTTTTCTTACACAACTTGTCAACTATTATTACATTATTAACATGTAGTGGACTTCCTGCCATCTAGGGGAGGGGAGGGGACTGGGGGTAAAAGTTGTAATGGAGAGCTTTGTAAAGATCAATGCTGGGGAACTACCCATACATATGTTATGCAAATAAAAAGCTTCAATAAAAAAAAAAAGAAAGAAAGAAAGAAAGCTACTTCCTGATGACTCTTAAAAGTGATGGTAGCACCTAGCTTTTGCTCTCCAGCTTGGGCCTTTATTGAAATAAATGTTAATTACATAAAAAAACATCATGATTAGCAAATGGAGAGTAAAGCCACTTATCCAAGTAAAATAGCAAGCAGATATTAGAGAAGTGCTAGAGATTATAATATGCCAAAGAAAACACAAAATAAAAGAGCTCTAGGTGGGAAGCAAAGAGATTTCAGCTCATATTAGGAGGAACAAGGATTTCATCTTGGAGGAGGTACATTCTCAGTTGTCTAAATAGAGTTGTCCTGAAGGTAAGGAGCTGAGAGGCTGTCTTCTTAAAAGTGTGCAGCTGCAACATCCACTCCACTTAAAAGTTTGTGCATTCTCTCTCTTTTCTCTGTCTCTGTCTGTCTCCATCTCTCTCTCTCTCTCTTTCGCAACCACCTGAAAAGTCTCTTATATTATGTCCATGGCAATGACATGTAATTCTCTCAGTCAAGAAGAAATCATTTCTCCTTCTCAATTTATAGCTATAAGACAGTGAGCCTATTAAATAACTTTGGTTAGATGACAAGTCAATTTGCACCCATGTATGTGCTAAATAAATGTTTCTTCTGAATTCCAAATAATTTCTGTTTTACCTTAGATAAGAATTTAACTCAATTCTACCGACCAAATAGCCAAAGTGAATTATTTGTGTTTCTTTGTGCAGTGAATTCCTGTTCTGTTTACTCAGAAGAGCTGGGGAATAGGATGTTCTGGTTAATTGGATTTTTTTCATGAGCTAAGAATCTTCACCTAAAGATAAAAGTTCTTAGGAAGTCTGTTTATCAAGCTTACCTATATTGAAAGAAAAACAATTTATCTTGATGATAAATTATAACAATTATAAAATATTCTGGTAATAATTTTAGCATTTGTAAGATGTTTAGAAAAAACAATTTAAAAATTGTTTAAGCTTGCTTTTAAATTTTTTTCTTTTTTTTAAGCTTTTTGTTTTCAAAACATATGCACAGATAATTTTACAACATTGACCCTTGCATAGCCTTGTGTTTCAGATTTTCCCCTCCTTCCCCCTACCCTCTCCCCTAAATGGCAAGCAATTCAATAGATGTTATACATGTTAAAATATATGTTAAATCTAATATGTGTAAACATATTTATACAATTCTCTTGCTACACAAGAAAAATCAGATCAAAAAGGAAAGAAAATGAGTAAGAAAACAAAATGCAAGCAAACAACAACAAAAAGAGTGAGAATGCTATGTTCCACCCTCAGTTCCCACAGGACTCTCTCTGGGTGTAGAAGACTCTCTTCATCACAAGATCATTGGGACTGGCCTGGATCATCTCATTGTTGGAAAGAGTCATTTCATCAGAATTGATCATCATATAGTATTGTTGTTGCCGTGTATAATGATCTCCTGGTTCTGCTCATTTCACTCAGCATCAGTTCATGCAAGTCTCTCCAAGCCTCTCTAAAATCATCTTGTTGGTCGTTTCTTACAGAACAATAATATTCCATAACATTCATATACCATAGTTTATTCAACCATTCTCCAATTGATGGGCATCCATTCAGTTTCCAGTTTCTTGCCACTACAAAAAGGGCTGCCACAAACATTCTTGCACGTGTGGTACCCTTTCCTTCCTTTAAGATCTCTTTGGGATATAGGCCCAGTAGAAACACTGCTGGGTCAAAGGGTATGCACAGTTGGATAACTTTTTGAGCATAGCTCCAAATTGCTCTCCAGAATGGCTGGATCCATTCACAGTTCCACCAACAATGCATCAGTGTCCCAGTTTTCCCACATCCTCTCCAACATTTGCCATTATCTTTTCCTGTCATCTTAGCCAATCTGTCAGGTGTGCAGTGGTACCTCAGAGTTGCCTTAATTTGCATTTCTCTGATCAATAGTGATTTAGAGCACCTTTTCATATGACTAGAAATAGTTTTAATTTCCTCATCTGAAAATTGTCTGTTCATACCCTTTGACCATTTATCGATTGGAGAATGGTTTGAATTCTTATATATTTGAGTCAATTCTCTATATATTTTAGAAATGAGGCCTTTATCAGAATCCTTAAATGTAAAGATGATTTCCCAGTTTATTGCTTCCCTTCTAATCTTGTCTGCATTAGTTTTGTTTGTACAAAAACCTTTTAACTTAATATAATCAAAATTATCTATCTGGTGTTCAAATAAGAGTTCCAGTTCTTCTTTGGACACAAATTCCTTCCTTTTCGACAGGTCTGAGAGGTAAACTATCCTATGTTCCTCTAATTTGTTTATATTATCACTCTTTATGTCGAAATCATGAACCCATTTAGATCTTATCTTAGTACGTGGTGTTAGATGTGAGTCAAGCCCTAATTTCTTCCATACTAGTTTCTAATTTTCCCAGCAGTTTTTGTCAAATAGTGAGTTCTTATCCCAAAAGCTAGGGTTTTTGGGTTTGTCAAACACTAGATTGCTATAGTTATTACCTATTTTGTCCTGTGATCCTATCCTATTCCATTTGTCTGCATTAGTTTTGTTCATACAAAAAACTTTTTAAGTTCGTGACTGTTCCTTGGCAGATAGATTCCCAAATATTTTATACTATCGACAGTTATTTTGAATGGAATTTCTTTTTACATCTCTTGCTGCTGGACTTTGTTGGTAATATATAAAAATGTTGATGATTTATGTGGATTTATTTTGTATCCTGCGACTTTGCTGAATTGTTTCTAGTAGTTTTTTAGTTGAGTCTCTAGGATTTTCTAAGTATACCATTATATCATCTGCAAAGAGTGATAATTTGGTTTCCTCATTATCTACTCTAATTCCTTTAATCTCTTTTTCTTCTCTTATTGCCAAAGCTAACATTTCTAATACAATATTGAATAGTAATGGTGGTAATGGGCAGCCTTGTTTCACTCCTGACCTTACTGGGAATGATTCTAATTTGTCCCCATTACATATGGTGCTTGCTGATAGGAACCATCTTTGTATTGCTAATGCAATAAACCACTCCAGTATCTTTGCCAAGAAAACCCCAAAAAGGATTATGAAAAGTTAAACATGACTGAAAAAACAAGATTGCTATTTCTGAACACAATGCTCTTCATATAGTAGATATTTAAAGTTTCTTTAATTGAATATATTAATATTTTCAAGGAATTAAGACCTTAAATGCATATATTTCATATTGTTATCTTACATAATTTAATCTTCCTTTGATTATGCAGGAGACCATCCTGTATTTACTCTACCTCAGAGTAGTCATTATGAACATCAGTTATAATTGTACATCATGTCAAAAATACATTTGTTATTAAAGCTTTCTGGTTAGTAAATACCTTGGCCATAACTAAATGGGGAAAGGAATGAATTGAAAAAAACAACACATTCTTGCCCTTGCATATTTGCTTAGTTGTCATCATATTTCACAGAATTCTTCACAAAACTGGAGTTATTGATATAACAGAGAAAGGAATGTACATTAGTACATAATAAATCAAAGTCATAAACTATTTGCTATTAAAAATAAATGTATAACTGAGCTCAATTGTCATAATTCTAATAATACACATAACCATTTTATTAGCAACATATTTCTAGCTTCTACTTTGTAAGTTCAAAGTGTTATGATAACACAAAGTAGAGAATATTGAAATGAATATTATAAATCTAATTTTTTTTTTGTCAAGAGAAAAGTTCTTTATTTGTAACCAAGGAGATTTAGGAGATATTATTCATGACCGATTTGAGCCAGTACTGTAATGGATATAAAACAAGAAAAGCTTAAAGGTTATCTGGGCTTCTTAGATAGGCTCACAAAAAAAAATAATTATGAAATATTTCAAAATTATATTTGGTGAAAGTAAAAAAAATAAAGGATAAACTTAATACTGAAGAATTTTTCAGCTAGGGTCAAACATAGCAATCTTTGAAAATATTGCTCTTGATGAAACAGAAAGGATATTTTTTTAGAAGCAGGAAAATGCATAACCTAGGGTCTGGTACAGAATAGGTGCTTAATAAATTTTGGGCTTACTTGCTAAAATATTAACAGGGATATAATTTTTAGATTTTTTTTTCAATTTATTTCACCATTTACAACTACTTCACAATCAAGAATACTATAAACAAATTCTTCATCAATTGAATTTCTTTCAAAATTCAAGAGAACCATAAAAAGTAAGTGGGAAAGAAAAATTATAATGGATTTAATAAGATTAAACTGTTCACATTCTTACATGGGAAGATGATACATTTAACTCCTGAACTTTTTCATTAATTAAAATTATACATAGAGGTCACAGGTATGAGGTGAACATGATGGGCTAATTATATAAAAAATTTAAAGATGAAAAAGAGGAATGTACTGGGAGAAATGGAAAGGGAGTGATGGAATGGGGTAAATTATCTCACATGAAATGGGAAGAGAAAGATGGGGACTTGGGGGGATCTCTTGAATCTTACTTTCATAATAATTGCTTCAGAGAGAATCTTACTCTACAGGAAAATACAAAGGAAAAGGGACAAGAAAAGGGAGAGGGCTGATAGAAGTGGGTACAGAAAAGGGATAGTCAGAGGCAAAACATGAGGATGGACAGAGTGAAAGGAAAGAGAATTTAGGATAAATAGGAGAAAAATAGAAAGGAAGGAAATACACAATAATCATAACTGTGAAAAAAATTTTATTTTAAGTTTTTCTGACAAAGGCCTCATTTCACAAATATATAGAAAACAGAATCAAATTTGTGAAAATAAGAGATATTTTCCAGTTGATAGATGATCAAAGAATGTGAACAGGCAGTTTTCAGGTAAAAAAATCAAAGCTATCTACAGTCACATAAAAAAAGTGCTCTAAATCACTATGAATAAGGAAAATACAAATTAAAACAACTCAAATCATTATTGATAAGGAAAATACATGCATGGTGGGGGAGATTCATAGCTCAAGTATGAAGCCATTTGGCTATGGATGGAAGGCAAGATCTAATTGCCTTTGAGGTTGGGCACAGACTCAAGTATAGAGTGCCTTTGAGCCTGGGAGACCTGTACATCCAATCATCAAACTCATTTCTTCCAGCAACTGCACCTCTTCTTTTGCAGATCCCCATCTTTTGAACTGGCTGCAAAGGGAACAGAAGTTGGCTGGGTCCTCAGAAATATAGTTCTGGGGACACAGAATTGTGTTAGAACTTCTCTCTGGTGGGCTGGAAAGAGCCCATCCATGGCTTGCTCTCCAGGGCAGGGAGTCGACCTTCTCCTCTCCCGGGGCAGTGATAGCAGAAACTGGGAGTTTTCTTACCAAATTGGGAGTTCCTCATTCCCCAGCCCAAGTCCACTCTCCTGTCTCATGATTCTGGTCTCTGCAAGAGTCACCAGTTCCATTAATTGCCTCAGCTTCATTGTAAAGTCTCTGAAAGAAGAGAGCTCCTGTCTCTAGCTGCAGAATGCTCTGGTCCAGTTTACTTATTTCAGTTTTATGTGAGCATTCCAATTTATACAGAACAGACAATAGTGACCAAGAAATGATGGACTTGGCACTTTGATTACCCTCTTGGACAGCTGCCTCCGGCTAATCACTCTGCCTGCCCCTTGTTTTATAGAGTGGAACCTTCCCCCATCCTCACTCATTTTTTTTCTCTTCATGTTAATATTATTTATTTATTTATTTTTATTAAAGCTTTTTATTCATAAAACATATGCATGGGTAATTTTTCAACACTGCCCCTTGCAAAACTTCCTGTTCCAAATTTTCTCCTCCTTCTCCTTACCCCCTCCCCTAGATGGCAGGTAGTTCAATACATGTTAAATATGTTAAAATATATGTTAAATGTATACATATTTATACAGTTATCTTCCTGCACAAGAAAAGTCCATCCCTACTCTCGTGACAGGAAGCTATGCAGTGTGAATCCGTATGATCACTCCACCCTCCTCCATCTTTGCAGGACCTTTCTAATCTATATTTACAGATCTCTATCCTCATCTCAGTCACATGGTGATTAAAGCCACCTAATTTTGTCTCCACCTTTCAAAACTACGTCAAATATTGGAAGCATATTGGAATACCCCTTCTTGCAATCTCTTGGTTCAGGTTTGATTTGGGGATTGGTCACTGAACATTTACAAAAGGAAGTGTACTTTGTCCTAATAGAGCAAGGATATGAGAACCCCAGACACTCAGACTTTCTATTTTCTCCATTTGGAAGCCATGCGTCAGTGGGTCATCTGGTTAGTGGGACATCTGTGTCATAGGCACCCTGTGGGTCTGAGAATCTAGACTTTATGTGGCTGGAACTTTTTATGCCACAATCAGATCCCACCAGTGGCTTTGTTTTTTTTTTAGGTAAGTCTCCTGATGTAGTAGACCAGGGAAACTGGTCCTTATCAAGGCCTTGAACCCTAGGATGTTCTTCCAGGGGCCCCATGTGTCTATGTGTTTGGGGCCAGGGGAGCACTATAAGTGCTACACACATATAAGTATATATAAAATATATAAAGTAAGTATCTAGATATAACAGTTTTTGAGGGGTAAAAGTGGGGCTAATATAAGCAACTGGGCAATTAGGAAAGATAGAAGGCCATGCTTAAACTAAGGAAAATAGGGATTCTAAAAGGCATGGGTGAGGAGAAATTACAAGTATGGGGCATAACCTGTGGGAAAAACTATGGAAGTGAAAAATTGAATATTATATGAAAAAATAGCAAGAAGGCTATTTTGACTGGATTGTGCAGATAAAGAAGAACAATGTATAATATGGAAATGTAAGTTGAATTTTAAGTTGTTTAAGGCCTTAGATACCAAATAGATAAGTCTATATTTGATTCTAGAGTCAATATGGTGACATGAAAGTTGCCCAAGTAGTAGGGTGATCCAGTCACCATGCCCTAGGCTGCAATGGAGCAAGGATAACACTAGAGAAAAGAGAACTGAGATGAAGAAATGTCTACAGATATCTAGTTCCAAATGTTCCAAATGCCCAGTAGTAGAAAAACAAAACAAAATGTCCAGTAGGAGATATAGTGATGTGAGATCAGAGCTCAGGCACATGTTGAAGTCTTCTTCCTAGAGATGATATTTAAATCAATTTCATCTGAGGAGGCTACCTGAAGAAGAAATCAGAGAGAAAAGAGACCTCAGGAGAGAGTTTGGGGTACACCTTGGCGTACATGGGTGGTAAGTAAACAAAGGAGACTAAGGAGAGATTGATTAGATGGGGCATGAGGAGAATCAAGAGCCATGAAAACTGAGATTAACATTAACATGAATTATAGAGAGCTCAAGAAGAATGAAAATTGAGGAAAACTTGATCAGATTTGGCAACCGAATGGTAAAATTGAAGAGAATATCTTCAGTTGAGCAATGTAGTGATTCAGTTTCCCGGCATGGTACTGGTGTACAGTCCAGGTTTAATAAGCATACAGCAATGAGGGAGACAGGTATATGTGTAAAGAACATAAGTCATGAAGGGAAACTATAGATTGTGCACCTACGAAATATGTGTGGCAAGATTCTGAGCAATCACGTTGGTAGCATATGTATGACCAAGAAGCACATCCTGGCAAAGCAGTTCACAATTTGAATCATGGGGAATATCCACCTCTGGTAGCATTATCACACCATTCTATGCTCTCTTGTATCACATCCTTGCTTTTGCTGAAAGACCCATGGATTCTGTTGGTCTTATGATTACAGAGCTCCCCTCTTCTAACCCTACTGGGGTTTCAGGCCATCTTCTAAGTTTTGCTAAAGAGATTACAAAGTTTTTTGATCTATGGAAAGTTTGATGTTCTTTTCATGGATATAATTTGCCTGAGGCACATTATTAAGGTAGGACACTGACTAGCCCAATCTGGCTCATTTAGGTGAAGATACTTTATGGAGAGAAGGGATGTTATGGGCTCAGTATCTGGGGGACCTTCTCAGCAACCTCTAAGCATGTTATTGGGGGTAGGAACAAATGGAAACTCTTGCCATGTAGGACATATCAAGTTCTTAGAGAGGCTGGAAGGTATTTCTTCTCTGGCAATGAAGGAAACTTTATTATATTATATCTCCTTACAACAGCCCTGTGTTACCTGTGAGAAAGGCAGGTGATACCTGGTAGTTTTCAGTGGACTACAGAGAAATGAACAAAATCATCATAACTGTCTCTACAGCTATTCTTCATCTTATCAATGTCATAAACCCCGTATGCTAGGCTCAGGGTAAGTGATATGGGGTTATCAACTTTGCAAATTTTTTTTGGTGTTCCCCCCCCCCTTTTCCCATGGCTAAGACTAGTCAGAAATAGTTTAATCTTCATCAATTTCCCTAGAGCTACGTGAATTTTTCCTTATATTCCTCCATCATGGTATTAGGGTCTCCTTTCCTGAGGATATTTAGATGAAATCCACCACACTGATGACATAATATTGATCTAGCCAGATGGCACCACAGTGGCAAGAGGCCCTAAGGCAGATGATGGTTCCTATGGTGGGAAACAAACCCAAAGAAAATCTAGGATCAATGGCTCAAAACTATTGACTCACTTCCCCATGACCTAAGAAGGAAGCCCTTCTGGTTTTAAAGAATGCACATTTTCCCTCTGGGTATCTGATGGTCCTCATTTTCTGAATCCCCCTTGAGCTTTCCTTTTTTATTTTTTTTTATTAAAAGCTTTTTATTTACAAAACACATGAGTGATTTTTCTGCATCAACCTTTGCAAAACTTTTTTTTTTGTTCCAAGCTTTTCCCCTCCTTCCCTCCACCCCCCACTCCTAGAAGACAGATAATCTAATACATGCTAAATATGTTAAATTATGTGACAAATCTAATATATGTATACATATCTCTACAGTTATCTTACTGCACAAGAAACATCAGATCTAGAAAGAGAGAAGAAAAAAAAACCTAAGAAGGAAAACAAAATGCATGGAAATATTCACAGAAAGCATTAAAATGCTGTGTTGTGGTTCACACTCAGTTCCCTCAGGCTTCTCTCTGGATGTATAAGACTATCTTCATCGATGAACAATAGGAACTGGTTTGAATCACATCATTGTTGAAGAGAACCATGTCCATCAGAATTGATCATCATATAGTCTTGTTGCTGTGTATAATGAGCTCCTGGTTCTGCTGATTTCACTCAGCATCAGTTCATGCAAGTCTCTCCAGGCCTCTCTGAAATCCTCCTGCTGGCCATTTCTTACTAAACAATAATATTCCATGACATTCATATACCATAATTTATTCAGCCATTCTCCAATTGATGGGCATTATTTCAATTTCCAGTTTCTTGCCACTACAAAAAGGGCTGCCACAAACATTTTTGCACATGTGGGTCCCTTTCCCTCCTTTAAAATCTCTTTGGGATATAGGCCCAGTAGAAACACTGCTGGATCAATGGTATGCACAGTTTGATCACTTTTTGAGCATAGTTCCAAATTGCTCTCCAGAATGGTTGGATCCATTCACAGTTCCACCAACAATGTTTCAGTGTCCCAGTTTTCCCACATCCCCTCCAACATTCATTATTATCTTTTCCTGTCATCTTAGCCAATCTGACAGGTGTGCAGTGGTACCTCAGAGTTGTCTTAATTTGCATTTCTCTGATCAATAGTGACTTGGAGCACCTTTTCATGTGACTAGAAATAGTTTCAATTTCTTCATCTGAAAATTGTCTGTTCATATCTTTTGACCATTTATCAATTGGAGAATGGCTTGAATTCTTATATATTTGAGTCAATTCTCTATATACTTTAGAAATGAAGCCTTTATCAGAACCTTTGAATGTAAAAATATTTTCCCAGTTTATTGCTACCCTTCTAATCTTGTCTGCATTCATTTTGTTTGTACAAAACCTTTTTAACTTGATATAGTCAAACATCTATTTTGTGATTAATGATGATCTCTAGTTCTTCTTTGGTCGCAAATTCCTTCCCCCTCCACAGGTCTGAGAGGTAGACCATCCTACATTGTTCTAATTTGTTTATAATATCATTCTTTATGTCTAGATCATGAATCCATTTTGACCTTATCTTGGTATATGTTGTTAGGTGTGGGTCAATGCCTAGTTTCTTCCATACTAGTTTCCAATTTTCCCAGCAGCTTTTGTCAAATAGTGAGTTTTTATCTCCAAAACAGGGATCTTCGGGTTTATCAAACACTAGATTACTATTGTCATTGAGTATTTTGTCCTGTGAACCTAACCTATTCCACTGATCCACTACTCTATTTCTTAGCCAGTACCAAATGGTTTTGATAACCACTGCTTTATAATATAGTTTTAGATCTGATACAGCTAGGCCACCCTCATTTGCTTTTTTTTTCCCATTAATTCCCTTGAAATTCTTGACCTTTTGTTTTTCCAGATGAATTTTGTTGTTATTTTTTCTAGGTTAGTTAAATAATTTCTTGGGAGTTTGGTATAGCACTAAATAAATAGATTAGTTTAGGTAGTATTGCCATCTTTATTATATTCGCTCGACCTATCCAAGAGCACTTGATATTTTTTCCAGTTGTTTAGATCTGACTTTATTTGTGTGGAGAGTGTTTTGTAGTCTTGCTCATATAGATCCTGACTTTCCCTTGGCAGATATATTTCCAAATATTTTACACTATCAAAAGTTATTTTAAATGGACTTTCTCTTTGTATCTCTTGCTGTTGCATTTTGTTGGTGATGTATACAAATGCTGATGATTTATGTGGATTTATTCTGTATCTTGCAACTTTGCTAAAGTTGTGGATTAATTCTAATAGTTTTTTAGTTGATTCTCTAGGGTTCTCTAAGTACACCATCATATCATCTGCAAAGAGTGATAATTTGGTTTCCTCATGACCTACTCTAATTCCTTTAATCTCTTTTTCTTGTCTTATTGCCAAAGCTAGCATTTCTAATACAATATTGAATAATAAGGGTAATAGTGGACAACCTTGTTTCACCCCTGATCTTATTGGGAATGGTTCCAGTTTATCACCATTACATATGATGCTAGCTGATGGTTTTAAATAGATGCTACTGACTATTTTAAGGAAAAGTCCATTAATTCTTATACTCTCTAGTGTTTTTAATAGGAATGGATGTTGGATTTTATCAAATGCTTTTTCTGCATCTATTGAGATTATCATATGTTTTTTGTTAATTTGGTTATTGATATAGTCAATTATGTTAATAGTTTTCCTAATATTGAACCATCCCTGCATTCCTGGTATAAATCCTACTTGGTCATGGTGTATTATTCTGGAAATGATTTTCCGTAATCTCTTTGCTAATATTTTATTTAAGATTTTTGCATCAATATTCATTAGGGAGATTGGTCTATAATTTTCTTTCTCTGTTTTTGTTTTACCTGCTTTAGGTATCAGTACTATGTCTGTGTCATAAAAGGAATTTGGTAGGAGTCCTTCATTCCCTATTTTTTCAAATAGTTTATATAATATTGGAGTTAATTGTTCTTTATGTGTTTGGTAGAGTTCACATGTGATTCCATCTGGTCCTGGGGATTTTTTCTTAGGGAGTTGATTAATGACTTGTTCTATTTCTTTTTCTAAAATGAGACTATTTAAGTAATTTATTTCCTCTTCTGTTAATTTGGGCAATCTAAATTTTTGTAGATATTCCTCCATTTCACTTAGGTTATCAAATTTATTGGCATAAAGTTGGGCAAAGTAACTCCTGATTATTGCTCTAATTTCCTCTTCATTGGTGGAAAGTTCTCCCTTTTCATTTTTGAGACTAACAATTTGATTTTCCTCTTTTCTTTTTCTAATCAAATTAACTGGAGATTTATCTATTTTATTGGTTTTTTTCACAAAACCAACTTTTAGTTTTATTTATTAATTCAATAGTTTTTTTACTTTCAATTTTATTAATCTCTCCTTTTATTTTTAGGATTTCAAGTTTGGTATTTGATTGGGGGTTTTTAATTTGTTCTTTCTCTAGCTTTTTTAGTTGCAAGCCCAATTCGTTGATTTTCTCTTTCTCTATTTTATGCAAATAAGCATCTAGAGATATAAAATTTCCCCTTATTACTGCTTTGGCTGTATCCCACAAATTTTGGTATGTTGTCTCCTTATTGTCATTCTCTTGGATGAAATTAGTAATTGTGTCTGTAATTTGCTGTTTCACCCATTCATTCTTTAGGATGAAATTATTTAGTTTCCAATTGCTTTTTGGTCTATTTTCTCCTGGCCTTATATTGCATGTGATTCTTATTGCATCATGATCTGAAAAAAATACATTTATTATTTCTGTCTTCCTGCATTTGATTTTGAGATTTTTGTGTCCTAACACATGGTCAATTTTTGTATAAGTTCCATGGACTGCTGAGAAAAAAGTAAACTCCTTTCTGTCTCCATTTAATTTCCTCCAAAGATCTATCATATCTAACTTTTCTAACATTTTGTTTACCTCCTTAACTTCTTTCTTATTTATTTTGTGGTTTGATTTATCAAGTTCTGAGAGAGGGAGATCCCCCACTATTATAGTTTTGCTGTCTATTTCTTCTTGCATCTCTCTGAACTTTTCCTCTAGGAATTTCCTTGCTATACCACTTGGTGCATATATGTTTAGTATTGCTATTGCTTCATCGTCTGTGGTACCCTTTAGTAAGATATAATTTCCTTCTTTGTCTCTTTTAATTAGGTCTATCTTTGCTTTTACTTGATTTGAGAGCAGGATTGCTACCCCTGCTTTTTTTGTTCACCTGAAGCATAATAGATTCTGCTCCAGACGTTTACCTTCACCCTATATGTGTCTCTATGCTTTAGATGTGTTTCTTGTATACAACATATTGTTGGATTCTGATTTTTAATCCAGTCTGCTGCTTCAGCTTTATGGGAGAGTTCATTCCATTCACATTCACAGTTAAAATAACTAATTCTGTATTTCCTGCCATCTTATTTACCCTAGTTTATGCTTTTCTCTTTCCTGTCCCCTTTCCCTCTTTCCTAGTATTTTGCTTTTGATAACCACTTCCTTCAAATAATCCTTCCCCTTTAGAGCCCCACCCCCTTTTTTACACCTTTCCTTTAATTCTTCTGTTTTCCCTTCTATTAGTCTATTCCCTTTCTTTTCCCCCTTTCCCTCCTGTTTCCTTATAAGATAGGACAAGTTTCTTTTTGATACCCAATACGTCTATTACTCCCTCAGAGCCAAATCTGATGAGATGGAGATTAACATAATTCTCATTCCCCTCCCTTTTTTCCCCTCAACCATTATAGGTTTTCTTTGCCTCTACATGTGATGTAATTTCCCTTATTTTACCTCCTTTTCCTCTTCTTCCAGTGTTATCCCTTTTCTACCTCTAATTTCTTTTTCAGATTATCATATCATAACAATTCCAAAACCACAATAATCATATCATAATAATCTTAATGTAATAATAAAATCATAAAATCAACCCTCATTCTATAATTTTCCATAACATAAATATAGTTCTCAAGAGTTTTTTTTTTTCTTGT
Organism: Myrmecobius fasciatus; assembly: GCA_023553655.1. Lineage (NCBI taxonomy): Eukaryota > Metazoa > Chordata > Mammalia > Dasyuromorphia > Myrmecobiidae > Myrmecobius > Myrmecobius fasciatus. Next base: position 491,397 of record JAJPUD010000076.1, on the reverse strand, counting down.
TACCTTTTTATGTTTCTCTTGTGTTCTGTGTTTGTAGATCAAATTTTTTGTTCAGTTCTGGTCTTTTCATTAGAAAAAGGTGAAATTTTCCTATTCATTGAATGACCATCTTCTTCCCTGGAAGATAATGCTCATTCTAGCTGGGTAACTTATTCTTGGGTGTAATCCAACTTCCTTTGCCCTTCGGAATATCTGATTCCAGGCCCTTCGATCCTTTAAAGTAGAAGCTTCTAGGTCCTGTGTGATCCTAATTGTGGCTCCTCGATATTTAAATTGTTTCTTTCTGGCTTCTCGTAATATCTTTTCCTTGGTATGATAGTTCTGGAATTTAACCACGATATTCCTGGGGGATTTAATTTTTGGGTTTCTTTCAGGAGGTGATCGGTGGATTGTTTCAACAAGTATTTTGCCTTCTGGGTGTAAAATATCAGGGCAGTTTTCTTTTATGATTTCCTGGAAGATAGTGTCTAGGTTCTTTTTTTCATCATGGCTTTCAGGAAGCCCTATAATCCTTAGATTGTCTCTCCTAGATCTATTTTCCAGGTCAGTTGTTTTTCCTAGGAGATATTTCATGTTTTTTTTTCTATCTTTTCATTTTTTTGTTTTTGTTTGACTGATTCTTGAAGTCTTGATGAGTCATTCATTTCCATTTGTTCAGTTCTAATTTTTAATATCTTATTTTCTTCAATTACTGTTTTTAGTTCCTTTTGCAATTGACCAATTACATTTTTTTGTTCATTGCATTCTTTTTCCATTTTTTCCATTTTATTTTGCAGTGATCTCATTTTGTTTCCCTGTTTCTTCTAAGTCTCTTTTAATATTCTTTATGTAATCTTCAAAGAAAGCCTTGTGGCATGGAGTCCAGTTTATGTCTCTCTTTGGGGCTTTTTCTGGAGTTGCTTTACCTTCAGGAGCCTCAGAATTTGAGGTCTGTTCTTCCCTTTCTCCATAAAAGCTGTCTATGGTGAGAGCTCTTTTTGGTTTTTTATTCTTTTTTTTTTTTTTTTTTTAAGGTGAGAGGTCTGTTCAAGGCAAAGGAGGGACAGCTGCTTTAATTTGCCCTGGGGCAGTTCTGCTGATTGAGTTATTTCAGGTACTGGGCAGTTCTGCTGATTGAATTATTTCTGGTGCTGATCAGTCCTGTTGTTTGATTGATTGCTTTAAGGTGCTGTGTAATGGCAGCTAGTTACGATGCTCATCAGGGGTTCAGTGGTTCACAATCTATCCCCCTCAAAAGGCAGACCCTCCAAACCACCTGCCCACAATCAGGACAGATTGGCCCAAGAGGCCCCCAGAAGACTCCCAGGTGTGTGAAAAGCACAACGCTCCCACTCCCGTTTCAGCTCCCTGCTCCAGCTCCCTGCCCTGGTCTCCCTGTGCTGCAGTCTGGGTTCAGCAGACCACCCCCCTGCCCAATTAAAACAGACCTGTTTTGAGGTTCTTCCAGAGTATCTTCTTCTAGAATCGTGTTGTCCTCCAGATATTGTGGATTTTTTTGCTTCAAAATCAGTCTAGAGGCTTCATATGTTGTTGGTTTGAGGGAAGGTTAGAGGAGGTTACAGAGACTCCTGTTTGATCTCCACCATCTTGGCTGAGCCTACCTTTTTTAGTTGGATCCCAGAATATACTAAAGCCCTGGCAGATGTGCCAGCATGCATTCTGGCTATTTGGCCTTCTTTTTCTGAGTAGAGAAGGCTTTGTGGAGAGAGGACTCTGTGGAATCCTTATGACACCAGGAGTCATTTCTGGAGGTCCATGTCCATGAAGATCAGGCTGAGTGAATCCTAAGCTATTGCTGGCATCTGAAGTTCTAAGTTCTCCAGGCAGCTACTCACTATAATGCTTTGGAAAATCAGTTGCTTGCTTCATATTAGGCCCTAGTTGCTACTGAACATATGCTATATACATTTTGTTCAGAGTTGCCCTATTGTGAGTTAGATGATATAAGTTGGTCTCTCTGATAAAATGGGTAGAACTTCCCTGGGAGGCTTCTACTACTAAATGGAAATGGTTCATTAGGAATTATGCTTGTCTGGGTCCCCTGATCCTGTGAGACTGAAGTCTCAGACCAGACCCTGGAACTGCTTCTTCTACCAACCTCAATATCCTCCCTTGTTTTTCCTTGTTCTGGTGACCAAGCCCAGCATAGCAGAAGTGACTCAATGACATAGAAAGCCCTTCAGCTATTTTTGCTACCTCTCCATCCCTTGTCATTCCTCTATTGCATATTATATTAACTCAGGGTTTCTACTACCAGGATTATAAAGAGGTATTTTCAGGGAGAAAACCCCCCACAAATCACTAATCTGTACAAAAGAACTCCTAAAATATTAGTGCTTTATTGGTGGAATTGTGGACTGATCCAACCATTCTGGAAAGCACTTTGGAACTATGCCCAAAGAACTATAAAACTAAGCATATCTTTTGATTTAGTAATACAACTACTAGGTCTGTATCCTAAAGATAACACAAAAAAGGGAACAAGATCCACATGTACAAAAATATTTATAGCAGATCTTTTTTTGTGGTGGCAAAGAATTAGAAATTGAGGGGATGCTCATCAATTGGAGAATGGCTGAATAAGTTGAGATATATGAATGAATAGAATATTATTATTCTATAAGAAATAATGGTTATTTTTTTGATCTGATTTTTCTTGTGCAGCAAAGTAATTGTATAAATATGTATGCCTATATTGGATTTAACATATATTTTACTGTGTTTAACATATATTGGGTATACCCTTTGACGCAGTAGTGTTTCTATTGGGCTTATATCCCAAAGAGATCTTAGAGGAGGGAAAGGGACCCACATGTGCAAGAATGTTTGTGGCAGCCCTTTGTGTAGTGGCTAGAAACTGGAAACTGAATAGATGCCCATCAATTGGAGAGTGGCTGAATAAATTGTGGTATATGAATGTCATGGAATATTACTGTTCTGTAAGAAATGACCAGCAGGATGATTTCAGAGAGGCCTGGAGAGACTTGCATGAACTGATACTGAGTGAAATGAGCAGAACCAGGAGATCATTATACACAGCAACAAGACTATACGATGATCAATTCTGATGGACATGGCTCTCTGCAACAAAGAATTGTCTCAAACCAGTTCCAATTGTTCAGTGAAGAAAGCCATATACACCCAGAGAGAGGTATAAATGTGGACCACAACATAACATTTTCATGCTCTCTATTGATGTTTGCTTGCATTGTGTTTCCTTTCTCTGATTTTCTTTTTTTTTCTTGTAGAAAGGATTTTTCTTGCACAACTTGTCAAGTATTTTAACATTTTTAACATGTAGTGGACTTCCTGCCATCTAGGGGAGGGGAGGGGACTGGGGGTAAAACTTGTAATGGAAAGCTTTGTAAAGATCAATGCTGGGGAACTACCCATACATATGTTATGCAAATAAAAAGCTTCAATAAAAAAACAAAACAAAACATATATTGGATTACATGCCATCTCGGGGAGGGTGTTAGGGGAAGGCAGGGGAAATTGGAACACAAGGTTTTTCAGTGTTGAAAAAATTATCCTTGCATATGTTTTGAAAATTTAAAACTTCAATAAAAAATTTAAAAAAAAGAAATGATGAACAGGCTGATTTCAGAAAAGCTTAGAAAGACTCACATGAACTGATGTTGAGTGAAGTGACAGAATAAGGAAAACAGTATACAAAGTAACAACAACATTATGCTATGATCAACTTAGCTAATGACTTAGCTCTTCTTAGCAGTACAGTGATCCAAGATAATTCCAAAAGATTTGTGATAGGAAAAACTATCTATATTCAGAAAAAGAACTGTGGAGTCTGAATGTATATCAAAGCATACTATTTTCACTTTTTTTGTTTTGTTTTTTCTTCCTCATGCTTTCTCCTTTTTGTTCTGATTCTTCTTTCACAATACAACTAATGTGGAAATATTTTTTAACATGATTGTATATGTATAATCTATATCAGATTGCTTGCTTGCTTGAGGAGAAAGGAGGAAAAGGAAGAGAAAAATTTGCAACTCAAAATCTTACAAAAATGAATGTTAAAAACTATCCTTACATGTAGTTGGAAAAAAAAATACTAAATGAAACAAACAAAAGACTCCTAATAGCACTATTTGTAAAAATTTGGACTTTCCCCTCTTCTTGTTTTTTGAAAATTGAGACATTTTTACATTAATAACACATCTCATGTTTTTTTTTTCAGTTATCAGCAACAAATTTTAGCTTTTTTTCCTTTTATGTAGTTAATGTGGCCGAGGGTCATTAACAAGGAATTGTTCTCTTACTATCTCCTCTATTAACTTCATTTTCAATTTCTTGTTGCTTAAGACTAAGATCAGGAAAAACACTACCTATATAACAGTAATGGAATACTGTTGTGCTATAAAGAATAACAAGCAGGATGTTATGAGGAAAACCTGGGAAGATTTATATAATCTGATGTGGAGAGATGAGCAGATCCAGAACATTGTATGAAATAAAAGTGAGTTGGTTATTGTGATCATTGTAATGATCTAAGACAATTCCAAAAGATTTATCATGAAAAATATCATCAATCTCCAGACAGACAATAAACGGGATCTGAGTACAGGTTGAAGCATAATTCTTTTACCTTATTTTTCTTGCCTTTTCTTCAACATAACAGACTAAGCTTATTTCTTTTTTTTTAACAGTTACTAAAATATATCACTTATTTGCACATTAGTAAATCATTTGATGAATTATCTCATATTCTTCTTATGGGAAACAGAAAAATACGGAATAGATGACAAAAAGGGGAGGTGGCCAAAAGTCCAAAGAGTACTCATTCAATGTCAACTGGATAGATTTTTCTAGTAGAATTTCCTAGGAATGTATGCAGCTTTTTTTTTATTAATTACTGGGATAAAAACATAGATGGTATCAATATCAATTTGTAAATGACACAAAGGTAAGAGGAATGTCTAGTGTACTCTAGGACAGTGACAATCCAGAAACAACTTTTTAAGCTATAGCACTGAACTAATTCTAATAAGATAAAAAGTCAATTGGGGCAGCTAATTGATGCAGTGGATAGAACACCAGCCCTGAAGTCAGGAGGACTTGAGTTCAAATTCGGCCTCAGACACTTAACACTTCCTAGCTGTATGATCCTGGGAAGACCTGAGTTCAAATCTGGTCTCAGCCACTTAACATTCCCTAGCTGTGTGACCCTGGGCAAGCACTTAACCCTAATTGCCTCAGCAACAAAGAAAAAGAAAAAAAAAAGGGGGGGGGGGGAATTGATAGTCTCTCAGGTCCTTTCTAGCTCTAGGTCCATTATACAAAATACAGAATAGTTGAGGATCATGATCAGATGACAGTTCTTCTGAAGATCTGGGGGATTTATTGAATAGTAAGTTCAAAGAGTCAGCAAAGTGTGATATGATATGGCAGCAACCTTCACAATGCAATCTTCCGCTGCATCAATTAGATACTAGCAATACATAGGTCAATACTCTGGCCTAGGGGTAACTAGGGGGCACTGAATAGAGAACAGGGCTGGAGTCAGGAAAATTCATCTTCCTAAATTCAAACCTTACTGTGGGACCCTGGACAAGAAGAAGTTAACCCTGATGAAAAATGACAGGTCCAGAGAGACAGCCTGGATTACTGATGATGAATGATCATGAAAATGTAAATGATTTGGAAGCCCTGAGGCAAGCTGGAAGGAGCATTGGTAAGATTATAATACAGTGACAGGATCTTCTCAGACTTAAGTGGACCTTTTGTTCTTAAATAAGTCTTTTTTTCAAGTGGACTTCTAGACTTTTGGACTCTGGAGACTTCTTAGAGGGACAATCCAATCAAAAAGCCAATTTATGAAATCAAACCACTGAGATTATATTTCCTTCATAAGAAATCTGTTTATACTCTAGATCTTCTCTAAACTCCTTTTTAGGATTAACCCACCATGCTTTTTGTTGTTGTTGTTTTCAATGGCATTTTATTTTTCTAAATATATGCTGTTTCCACCATTCACCTTTGTAAAACCTTGCCTTTCAAAATTTTTTCCCAGTCTTCTCCTTTCCCCCTCCCCAAGATAGCAAGCAATCTGATATAGATTAAATATGTGCAGTTCTTCTAAATATATTTCCATATTCATCATTCTGCACAAGAAAAATCAGATCAAAAGGGGAAAAAAAAACATGAAAAAAAAAGCAAACAAACAACAACAAAAAGGTGAAAATACTATGCTTTGATCCACATCCAGTCTTCATAGTTCTCTTTGGATACAGATGGCTCTCTCTATCACAAGTCTATAGGAATTGCCTTGAATCACCACATTGTTGAAAAGAGCCAAGTCCACCACAGCTGATCATCATATAATCTTCTTGTTACTGTAAACCATGTTCTCTTGGTTCTGCTCACTTCACTTAGCATCAGTTCATGTAAGTCTTTCCAGGCTTTTCTGAAATCAATATGCACATCATTTCTTATAGAACAATCATATTCTATTATATTGAAATACCATAATTTGTTCAGCCATTCTCCAATTGATGGGCATCCATTCAGTTTCCAGTTTCTAGCCACTACAAAAAGGGCTGCCACAAACATTTTTGCACATGTGGGCCCCTTTCCCTCGTTTAAGATCTCTTTGGGATATAAGCCCAGTAGAAGCACTGCTGAATCAAAGGGTATGCACAGTTGGTAGTACTTTGGGCATAGTTCCAAATTGCTCTCCAGAATGGTTGGATCATTTCGCATCTCTATCAACAATGCATAAGCATTCCAGTTTTCCCACAACCCTCCAACATTTATTATTATCTTTTCCTATCATTTTAGCCAATCTGAGAAGTGTGAAGTAGTAACTCAGAGTTGTCTTAATTTGCATTTCTCTAATTAATAGTGGTTCAGAGCATTTTTTCATATGACTAGCCCACCAAATTATACTCCAGCTTCTAGGTGTCTTTCTCCTAGTTATAGCCAACTCCTTTTTAGGATTAGTCTGCTTGCTAAGCATCACAATAGCTAATGCCTATTAGAACCCTAAAATCCTTTTAGGTTTAGCTCTATAATCCCCCACTTGTCATGCTTTAATAGTGGTTAATTATGGGTCCATTAGGGAACTTGTCTTTCTTGTTAATCACTAAAATCATTTTCTTTGCTAACTTCTCTTGGAATTTAGCCTGCTCTTAGTAAGTGTAATAATTTCGATTATAAGTACGGTTTAAACGACAAATTCTTTTGAGATTGTTCACACCACCAGTCCCTAACACCAATATACACTATGTATCTCATCATTTTGGTGGGTAGGCCCATCATTTTGGTGGCTTGGTATTGGGTGAGTATGACTGACCTCTGTAACCTCAACAGCCTTATTTGCCTCAACTTCCTCATCTGTAAAATAAACTAGAGAAGGAAATGGTAAACCATTTCAGTATCTTTGCCAAGAAAACCCCAAGTAGGGTCATGGAAAAAATGGACATGACTGAAATGACTGAACAACATTCTGACCTACTTTTGATCTGATTCAGCCCACATCTGAAGTATTATGTTCAATTTCATAGCCCACACTTTAAGAAGAAGCATATTGAAGAAAAAAATTGATACCACTATAGTACTCTGCTATTTAAAGTCTGTGAGAAACAATTTTATTTAACATTGTATCCAAGTCATTTTTAGTTTAAAAAAAAAGATGTCCAAACTAGCATTGTCCCCATGACCTCTGACATTACTCTGAGCCAAGGTGATTACAAGTAACATAAGAATCTTATAATATATAATCTGGTTTAAAGTGTTATCCCATTCTTCCAGTATCACTGCCATTTAGGAATCAATAGGACTCTTTTTGAGAACTACACAAAGAATCTAACTGAATCAGAGGCAGAAAGGATACCAACTTCCTTAGATTTAATTCTAGAGTCAATCTTTTCAGAAAGGCCAAATTCTTATCTCTACTTGAATTAAGAGTTTGAGTTATCAACTTTAATCCATTTTCCTAAAACCTTTTTGTCTTCCCTGGCCCACCCCATTAAGAGTTTAGAGAGGAGTATTTCTTACTATTTCTAGGGAAACTGAAAACTGTATGTTCCAGTAGGTTTGTGTAGCAGATTTCATTAAGGGGTATACTCAGAAAGATTTATTTTTTTAAACTTTAAAGGTAAAAACTTATTGAATCATTTATAAAGTGTATTATTTTTATTCAGCAAACTAAAGGGACTAAAATTTAAGGAAAATTAAGTATAATACATATGTAAATTGTAACAATCCATATTTGTTCCATATTAATGTTAAAAGCAAAATCACCCTCCCAATTTCTCAGGCTTATTATAAGCTTACAACCTTCATATTCAATCTGCTGTCAAGGCCTATTGATTTCACCTTTGCAACATCCTCAACATATTCAAATACTTTTCTCAACACAAGGTGCAGGCCCTAATCTCCTCTCACCCATACTATTGCAATAGTCTGCTGGTAGATCTGTCAGCCTCAAGTCTCTATTCCCTTCAGTTTCCTCCATTCAGCTACTAAAGTGATTTTCCTAAAGTGAAGTTCTCACCATGTCATCTTTTCCTCAAGAAACTCCAATGGCTCCCCATTGCCTGCAGAATCAAATACAAAATCTTCTGTTTGGCATTCAGAGCCCTTCATAACCTAGCCCCCTTTTACCTTTTGGATTTTCTCATACCTTACTCCTTAAGATATATTCTTCCATCCAGTATCACTGGCCTCTTGGATGTTTCAAGTACAAGTTATTCCATCTCTGGACTCTGGGCATTTTCTCTCCCTGTCTCTCATGCCTGGAATGCTCTCTTCCTCTAGACTTCCTTAGCTTCTTTTAAGTCCCAATTAACATCTCATCTTCTATAGGAAAACTTTCCTAACCCCTCTTAGCTCTAGTGCCTTGCTTCTTTTAATTATTTCTTAATTATCCTGTAAATATCTTGTTGGTTCTTATTTGTTTGCAAGTTGTTCCTTTTTTGGAACTCATTTATTTCCTTTAGTATGTTCCTCAGCACTTAGCACAGTATTGGACACGAATCTCTGAACAAATATTTATTGACTGACTGACCAATTGATTGTCAATGGAGAATGCAAAGTTACTTTTGAAAGAGAAATTAGGATGCCAACCCTGTACTGGAGGAGGATGGCCTGAAAATTGAACCTTGAATTAAAATTATATGGGAATGGATAAGTTTAGCTTGGACACTTCAAGGTACCATGACAATGGAAAGGGGAACATGAGAGCTTTGTAGCATTTCTTCCAGGCTATCTCTTCAAAATTTCATGCTCCTGGGTTTGGTGAAAAGTTAGCTGTTTGTTTAGTTGTTGTTGTTTAGTCACATTTGACTCTTCATGACCCTATTGGTATTTTGGCAAAGATACTGGAGTGATTTATTATTTCCTTCTCCAGCTCATTTTATAGATGAGGAAATAGAAGCAAACAGTTAAACACAGTAAGAGTCTGAAACTGGATTTGAATTCGTCTTCCTGACTCACACAATGTTTTGTCCACTTAGCCATTTAGCTTACCCTTGATCAAGGGAGACAGTTGCTACTTTTAGATTTTAGGGATAGCTGTGGATTTGTTCTAAAACTATTCCTCACTGGTGTGCTTATTTTTAACACCCAGGAGATAAAATCAACTAAAAATGAAGGCATTTAGGAAAATTATGACAATAATACAGTAGCTATCAAAATTTCCCCCCATTAACCTAGGGTGTACTCTCTCACAAATACACATAATTTCCATAGGAAAACTGGGCCCTGATTTAAAATGGACATGTAGCCAATGAAACTTTTAACAGAACTTTACTGTATTGGTCTCTAAACTGTAAAAAGTTTGAGCAAAACAAGGCAAGCTTAGAAACAGGTTTTTGGAGATCAATAAGCAGTTTAATTAATCACTTTCAGAGTGAAGAATACTCTTTTAAACTCAAAGGTCTCTTGGACAGGAGATGTCCACCTGATAGAGATTTTATACACAAATCATAAGTGGGAAAGGAAGGAGAAGATGGATTATAATACATTTTCAGGGCCTGAATGATTTCCCACAAGTCCAAGAAAGTAGGACAATATGGGTGTTCTCCAGTCCTGTGGAAAAAGTTCTTTAGTGATTGTTTTCAAATCCCAGGGATAATTACTTAGTGAGGAACAGGACCAGTGTTCTGTGATGGGAACAGGTTCTTCAATCTTTGATTCACTTCACTTAACATATACAAGAGAGCATTTTTCAAGAACTGATTGCTCATTTCAAGCTACACTGGAAGACTCTGACTTCAAGTCTGGTAGGAAAATGGTAGCTCTGAAAAAAAAACTAAATTATTAATATATTTATTACATGTCATATCTATTATTATGAAAATCATAATTTTCTTCACAAAACTTACAAACCCAATATTATTGGGACCTGATGTCCATTCCTCTTTGTGGGGGCTTCACTCTGCTAAATTTGTCTCTCTCAGATGGGCTCTCAGGATCTACTTCTTATTATAGTTTTAACTCTGAATTACCAGTGCTTGCCATTATATAGCCCATAACTGGGCCTCTTTTCAGCTATTAGAAGTCACTCTCCTCAAAACTACTTGAGTGAGTACCTCTGTATATCTGTAGTCTGTCTGAAGAATATGTGTCTCTGCTCCCTCAATCATGTTTCAAAGTCCCTAAGACTTTCCAAAAAAAGTCCCTAGGACTTCTTCTCCACTTGCTAAAGAGATTATTGCTTTCTGGACAAGTAACTGCTGCTAGATGCCATGGATGATGGAGAGAAATCTCCAGCCCTCCAAGACTGATTTTTTCCAAGTTCCAAGGGTACTTCTCTCACCCCTTTCTCCTGGACTGGGCCAACTGTCAAACTATATTCTCCAGGTTTAGCCCCCAGGGGTCATGTCCAATATTCAGCTCAGCAAATAACCTTTCCCCTTATGTTTGTTTCTGAGGTATTCCCATTTTGTCATGGAGTAACTAACTAGGAGTAACATGGAGTAACTCACTTTTTAAAAGCTATTACAAGACAGAAGGTGGAGGAGGGAAACCAAATTTTTATACTTATCTTCAAGAATTTTAAAAATCCTTGTGTGGAAGAGGGATGATTTATCTTAATTTTCTGGCATCCAATCTTGGCAGAGATTTGTAGTCATTTCTCATTTCCTTCTCCAAATGATTTTACAGAGGAGGAAACTGAGGCAAATAAGGTTAAGCCTCTACACTAATGCTGGGGTTTAAGAATTGTTTGCCAGCAGCTAATTTGAATATGACTTTTCAGGACTTTGTAAATTGTTATTGATAAATACTGCCTAGAAGAACCGTTTGGAGACTGGAATAATCTTGCATAGGGACGATTTATTATTCCTGATAGAATTGTGGGTTTGGGGTTGCTCATCATAAGATAGTAATTCGCTTTACATTAAGAAGCTAATGTTTTAAAGTAGCAAACAAACGAAAGAAATCACTCAGATGCCTAGTCAGCAAATGAACAAATCAATTGCAGGAGAAATAGTGAAAACTACGGGAGCGAGCAGCCAACGGAAGCCGAGCAATAGGAGCACAGAAGCTGACAGCTCAGCACAGCTGACAGCAAGACTCGTGTTGACGCGAGGGGCTCAACTGATTGGCGGAGAGCGGGTCAGGTTTAAAGCGCTGATTGGTGAAAACTCTACACTATGAAAAAGCTGATTGGTGAAAAGAAGAACCATCCCTTGTGACTAAATCCGGGCTATTGCCTGCTACTACCTGAGAGTGGAATTTCCTCAAAGGTTTTCCTCTCTTGCACTTTGCTATTCCCTCTCAACCCAGAAAGGGAAAAAAAAAAAAAAAAAAAAAAAAAAAAAAAAAAAAAAAAAAACCCTGAATCTGCAGATTCTAGGATTAAAGGCTACTCCTCATAGTCACACTGGGTTGACAGCCCACCAAAAATCCCTATATCTTTTCCAAAGAAACATACTCCCTTAATGACAACTTCCCTCTTCTACATATGCAATTTTTTTTATTAAAGCTTTTTATTTGTATAACATATGTATGAGTAGATCCTCAACATTGATCTTTACAAAGCTTTCCGTTACAAATTTTCCCCCTAGTGCCTTCCCCTCCTCTGGATGGCAGGAAGTCCACTACATGTTAATTATATTAAAATACTTGACAAGTCGAATATATGTATACATATTTTCATACTTATCTTGCTGTTATGCAATTGATTTAAAAATATGCGAGTTTTTTTGTTCATATTAAATTTTATCCTATTATATATTAAGCATTGTTCTAGTTTTCCATCATCTTTTTGTCCTTTGAATATCCGATAAGTATTGCTACCTGTATTTCATTTAAATCATCCACGAAGATGCTGAATAACAAAGCGTGGGTCGAACACTCCACTAGAAATCCCCAGGTCAGATTATTCAACCAGTTCCGAAACTACATTAATTCTTAGTCATAAAGCCTACAGGGTTTTATATTTGAACAAGAAGACAGAATGGTATTCTTTGTAAAATGCTTGTTGAAATCTAGGTATTCTGATAATACCAGTTTGGAAAGGCTGTCAAAAGAGGAAATGGAAGTCTGGCACAACCAGCTCTTGATGAAATCTTCTCTTGCTTCATTTTTTTCTAAATGTTCACAAACTGTCACTCTAGGTTCACATTCTAGAACTTTCCCAGGAATCTAAATTAATCTCATGGATTTACAGTCTAGTTCCTCAGTACCCCTATCAGACCGAGAATGGTGGGCACAAAGGTGCAGGAGGAAAAGGCAGATAAAATTGCAGGGTGAACAGAGAGGGGAAAAAAAGACTACAACTCCCAAAGTGCGGAGCGGCACAAACGTCAAGTTCTCTCTCCTCCACTCCAGTTTCCGCTTCCCTATTTTACAATTCACATCCATAGGAGCAGAGGGCCAGCTATTGAGGCACGTGAGTCCGCGTGACAACCGGAGGTGGAGGGGTGAAGGTTACCTATAGATGGAAAGACTGGGTTTAGGGGCGGGGTCTGCGAGATAAATTGGAAAAGAGGGAGGCGCTCATCTGAGGTTCTTGTTAGTGATTGGACGGAGTGGGGCGAAGGCGAAGTTAATTTTGAGGGCGAGGGATTGAACTCTTTTTTGCCAATAAATTGCCAAATGGTGGGCTGAACTATTTAGGGGGAGGGGGAAGGGGAGAGGCGGTGAGGAGGAGCTGGAAGAGGCAGATCTTTAAAAAAAACAAAACAAAACAAAACAAAAACCCTCTGTGGTCGCCTGCCGCGGGGCCTGGTGGGAGGTAGACTTGCCGGGCCGTAGGTTTTCGCTTCCTGTTTCCGGTTCCCAGAGCGGGGCAGTGAGAGGTGCTACTGGAAATCCTGGCTGCTGGGACAGGGGCTGCCGGGACGGGGGCTGCCGCTGGGATCCTGGACTGCCTCCTCTTCAGGTCCAGTCTCCAGACGATATCCATAGGGGATTCCAAAGGAAGGGCGCTCTGATTAATATTCATGAGGGGTCATTAATAATTCAGGATGATCGGCGTTTCGTCCCTCCTCCCCAGTGGCACGTGAGTATGCTGGGGCCCTTGGGAGTGGGACCCTAAGAAGACTTTGGAATCGGCTTAGCCGGCATTTCTTTCCACCCAAGGACTTAACCCCCAACTCCCACGGGAGGGGGATATCTCGGGAAGAGGGGGAGGCTGGGACTCAAGAGTGGCCCACGAGGAAGTTGCCGAGACATGATAGGAGTGGACGAAGGGGACCCTATGGGAACTTCGTTATATATGAGGGATATTGATAAGGAAAGGGAGGCAGTGATCTTGTGCCTTGCTTGCCCTTTGGTGCAAAACCTAGCATAACTATTTGGGGGTGCTCCCTAGTGTGGGAGCCCCAAGGTAACTTGATGGGGAGGCAGGGAGAAAGCGCTGGAAAAGAGGTCCGGTCGAGGAGGAGGATTTTTGTGGCGGGGGCTAGGAAGTAGCAGGAGTCTTAGAAACACTACCTGGGGGAAGGTGTAGTTACTCCTGCGCCTTGACCCAAAGTTTCTGCCGGCCACGTCGTTTGAGCTCCTATTTCTCAAAACTTTCTCCTTGCATTCCCTTAAGTGTTTTGGTTCTGGAAGCAAGAGAAAGATGGAGGGCCGGACTTCTTTCGATAGGGAAGGCTCGAAGTAGGAGGTTGAGATAGAAGGTGCTTCCTATCTACCAAACTAATTTTTCCATACTGCAAAATGTGGGAAAACTGAGTGTTTGGATGTCGAGTTGGAAGGGGATCACAAGCGGTCATTACCCTTCTTGTTTCCAAGTTTTAAATTAAGGAAAATTGCTTGCTTCTTGAGAATCTCTAGGCAGACCCCCTCCAACCTACTTTTGATAACCTTTTCTAATTTGGGAGGGCTTTATTTTTAATTATGGCCAAGTCAGGAAATTCATAGTTTTAATTTAAAAAATGATACTGAAATCCTCTTGCCTTAATTTAAGCCCATTTCCTTTGTCACCACCTCAGGTGGATGTCCGCCATATCAAAAATGCATGTTTTCTTCATGTCAGCCTCTTAAGGATCTCTCAAGATACACTTCAAAGGTCATCTGTTAGTGCTCCCACCACAATGAAACACATAACAAAAAAAATGCCATGTGTATAATCTGTATATACCTATGTGCATATTTGTATCTGTCTCTTAGATTGTCTGAAATGATAGCTAGGGCTGTGCTAAGTACTTGTTGATAACTGATTATTGATCTTGTCTTTAATCATGGTACTCAAAATAAATAAGGATAATAGCCATTTTCAAGACAAATTATTATAAAAATTATTTACTAGCTTAGTCATTTTGGAAGATTATTATTTTATGAATCATCAGCATAAATAGTATGGTGACTAAAAATGGCATGCAGAATTCTCTAATAAGAGTTGGACCAATTGAGGAACAGATAAAAAAGGATTCTTTATCCCATTCATGCTGTTATTTGAATATCCTTAATCCAGTTTTCCAGTTAATGCCTCTGTAAAATTGAGTGGTGATGTTACCCAAATAGCCTTCTATACCACCTCCTAGAGGAGACTTCTGTAACTTAAAAATTAATCAGGTAGATTCTTGGCCACTTGGTATAGGTTTTTTAATAGCCTGTTATTTGGTATTAATTGCTTAGAAAATTGGGGGTGTCCCCTACTAGTTGCTGAGTAAGATAGACTTCTGGGTTTTATTATTATAGGTTTTTTTCAGCTATTAACAGATAAGAGATGTAGAGGCCTTAGACCATAACCCTATACCTAAACTCTTCACAAAACTTCAGAATGACTTTACAAATGACTTTCCCTGGAGTTTCAGAATTCTGGCTCCTTTAATCGTTTTTCATTTCATTCTGTACATGTGGAGAAAGTAGCATGTACTCAGTCAGTTATCAGAAAGGCTGAATCCTTCAGATACTGTTTTGGAAGTGATAGAGGAAGCTGGTAGCAGTCTGGGACCGGAAACCTTTATTCCATTTCCCACTAAATTACTCTTGAGTTTTAGAGAAGTCATTTCCCCTTTATCTTGTAAGTCAAATGGAGAATGTAGTTTTTATCATCTGTCACTTTTTTCTGGATCTGGAGAAGATTGGTGTTTTAGATCCTCAGACCATGTGAGGGTTATTACAATGAAAAGTTAGATTTTAGGAAGTGGTAGGAAAAAGTAGGACTATGAGAACCTGTCAGAGTTCAGTGATAAAATGAAGTGATTATAAAATTACCAGTTTGCAAAGGGGTTATTTTAAAGTAACCTGGAATTATTAAGGAATTTGGATAAAGGAATCTTCAGCAAAGTGTCTTGTACAAATCAGGAAGGGAATAAACAAGACAATAAATTTTGAATTAAGTAGATTAATGAACATTATTTTTATTCCCAGAGAAATTTGACAAAATGGGTCAAGTATGCAAATATTAGGTTGATTTGGTTGAGTAGTTCCCAGGAGTTTAGTGGCAAGAAGCATCCTGACCCATTGAATTTTCTTATAATTTATAAAGTGATTTTTAGAAGATGAAAGACATGAGACCTTAAAGGAAATGAATGCTTATTGTTAAGTGGGGTTTTATTTTTTTTTATGTCACTTTGTCTCTTTGTGACTAAGTCAGGCAGGATTTTTTGCTGGTTTGAAAGGATTTTGTTCACTTCTAGCATTAGTTTGTGTGAACCTATAGTGCTTTTGGAGGGAGGAGGGTACTGGACAGGTGGGAAATAATTTATTCCTGCAAGAGCTATGACTTAACTATTGGCTTGATATAAATTTTAATTTAACTCTTCTCCAAACAGGCAGAAATGTACTTACCCACCCAGTTTTTCTGAAATTATGAGGTGATTTGTTTTGCCTTTAGCTGCTGTGAACTTCCATTCTGACAATCCTGATTTAAGAATAGCTTTTTTGGTGCCTTAACACTAAGGAGAGCTTTGCTTGTTCATATCTCTGTCTCCAAAGTATTGTAAATAACAAATAGGAAAATTTTGTAGAGAAATACAAAATAATGAGGGTAACTAGCATAAGCTTGACACTTGGGGGGACTTGTAGAGACATTTTATAGAGGATTGTAGGGATGTCTTCTATAAAATTGTGCCTGAGTTGGGGGGAGAGCTTTAGGAATGAGAACAGCTATAAGTTAGGGAATATCTGACCAGTGACACAAGCATAAAATGTGGGTTAGCTAGAGGGGATGTGTGTTACATATATTGATGTATTTGTGTGTATTCCAAAGATTTTGATGCTTTTTGATTAAATAAAGGATCAACTTGGCAGTATGTTGTGATGACTTATTTCTTCTCTCTCAATAGGATGTTCCCCTTTTACAGTTGTTGGAGGGCTGGGCTACTGTTTCTGCTACTCCTGACCTTGGCAGTGAAGGAGGCCTGGCAGGCAGAAGAGAAAACCTGTGACTTAATAGGAGAGAAGGATAAAGAGTCAGAGAAGGAGCTGGCCATACTGAAAAAGCTGTCTCCACTTTTTGGCCAAAGGTAAAAGATGGAAGGAAATAATAAAGTTGGAGAAGGAAAAGGCAAACTTCCAATATTTCTCCCAAGACCTCAAATGCGGTCACAGTTTAGACCCAACTGAAAAAAACTGATCACAAAGGACAGAAATTTCTAAGGTTTTGAGGCCGTAGTTGTTTTAAAGAGTCTTTCCTTTTAAAATCTCTGATCCTAGGATTAAAAATCTGGCCTTTTTTTGATGACTAACCACCCAGTTCATAATGAATAAAGGGAGGGGAAATCAGTCCAACTTTTCCCAAAAGCCTGTATTTCTCACATTATGCAGCCTGATTTATCTGTCTCCAAGAACAGACTTCAGGGACTAAACCTGTCTTCTCTAAAGTGGGTTTATGACAAACCATTTGACTCAGGCACTGAGTCTTTGACTTTTTACATGGGCATTGTTAGCTGTTCCCTGCTACCTTAAGTTTTGGGAATCTCTAGAATATCTGCTGCTTGGAAGGAAAAAAGCAATCTCAGAATGCCTTATTCTTGAGCATGGGGAAATAGCAATATATGAAGTAGCAGGGCTTAGTCTAGATGATGTTAAAAAGCCCAGAAGTTCTGGCAGTTGTTTGTTTTTAATTACCAGCTAACCTTTCAGAGTCTCAGATATCACATTTCTGCAGATGGTATTGGCTACTATGTGTGATCATAAGCATCTCTGCCAAAAAGGGGGTGAGCTCTGATAAATGAATCAAAACATCAGTTGATGTGGTCAGAGCAAATTCTGCTGTAAGTGGAAATACTTAATCTGATTTTTGTCCCTCGTCTTTCTTCATTTCCCTGTTCTGCCTCAACAGCTTTGAAAGCACAGTGGGCCAGGGTTCAGAATCCTATACCTACAAATTTAGGGTGTGCCGGGAAGTTGGCAGCAACAACTCTGGGGCTGGACTGGTGCAGATCAACTTGAAGACTAATGAGGAGACAATAATAGGAAGGATTAATGAAACCCATGTCTTCAATGGAAGTAAGGCCTTTTCTCACTTCTCATCAGATAACAAAACCAGCTCATTTCAACTCAGCCTCTTCTTTTTCTCTATTCTTTCGACTGTATCATCTTATCATCTACGGATATCCATTTTTATCATTTTTTTCACATAATTGTTGTTTGAGGAACAATTGGCATGATTATTTCACTTAGTGTTAAAGATGGAAAGAACATAGTCATCCTTGTGTCACTATCCCCTTCTTCCTCTATTCAACCAATTCAATACATAGATCATACTTTGAATTATCAGATAATTTTAAACACCAGAATGTAGAGAGCCTTCTCCTTTTCTTTTCTTTTGTCAGCAAATAGTATGCATTCAATAAATTTTATTCAATATGAACTTAGATTGATTTGAAATAGCTATCCAGTATATCAGTGAAATAGAAATTTAGATTGTCATTGCCATTACATTATTAGTACTGAAATCAAGATTTCTTACTAGCCTAGCAACTTATCTTTTTCAATTCTGATTATCCTATAGGATGATGGGTATGCAGCTTTGTTAAACAAGACATAATACTTTGGTATGTTTGGTACATAAGTCCCTTGAAAACAAATCACATTTTTCAAATAAAGCTAATTCATCTGAGTTTCCTTTACAAACTTTTCTATCCACCACATTGCCCAAATCTGTTGCTATCCTTTCCTGTGACAAAAAAGATTTTCCTTGTCCTTCAGGTGACTGGATCATGCTGACCTATAAAGGGGGTGATGAGTATGGCAACCATTGTGGCAAGGAACAGCGACGGGCAGTGGTGATGATCTCCTGTAACAAAAACACCATTGGGGTGAGACATCCGTGGGGCTAGTAGAGTTGGACGGAGGCTGAATACCAGAGTGGGCATAGCACTACTAGATGGTTATAATAGGAATTGTGGAGTCAAGGGAACTTTTCTTCATTAGATTGCTGAGTTAGGATAAGGGGAGTATTAGGGTGCTAGAATGTTACTTTTAACAGTCAACTATTATTTCCTATCTTCACACAGGGCAACTTCGTGCCTGTCTCTGAAGAAAGGGGCAAAGTTCAAGAATGTTTCTACCTCTTTGAGATGGACAGCAATCTGGCTTGCCCACCTGAAGATTCCCACCTCAGCGTGGGCTCTATTTTACTTATTACGTGAGTGCTCTGAAGCACAAAAGCCTTAATATTCCATTTTTTTCTAGATCAATAGTAACAATTTCTATAGAGGGCTAAGTGATTAAAAACGCAGTCTCATTTCTACTTCCTGCAACTTTGAAAATACGAATGGGTTTAATCATAGAATCTACATTTAGAGGAAAAGAGACTTTGTTCTAAGTATTTGACAGTTCTTATTCCTACTTTTGCTAATGGAATAAACTAAAGCATAAGCTAAGGGGCTGATGTGTTTTGATTAAGAATGAATTTGTGCCAGCCTTCGATCCAGGAAAACTCATTACCAGTGCAGGTCAGTAGTCTAGCTGGCTGTCTCAAGGTCATGGCTGGGAGGTCACTTAATTGTATTGCTAATTATTCACCACCTCTAGTTCTTACTGCCCAGTCTTATTTCTTAGGACCTATGTCTCATCTTAGCATAAGTGTCCCTGTTTAATGTGGTTATAATACTTTTTTCCATCTCTGTAGGTTTGCCTCGCTGGTGGCTGTCTATTTCATTGGGGGCTTCTTATACCAAAGGCTGGTGGTGGGCGCCAAAGGCATGGAGCAGTTTCCTCATTTAGCCTTCTGGCAGGATCTGGGCAATTTGGTAGCAGTAAGTAGTAAGAAGACTGTTGTTAAGATGCTTATTCTGTATCTAACTGCAGGGAATGATTCTGAGCTTTTCTAAGAACTGGTTTATTCTAGTTTTCTCTCTCTCTAGAAGTCATGCCTCTTTTGGACCTGGAAGAGGGGTGTAGGGGAAGGGAAGTGGTTACTGCCATCAAGACCTTAGTCTCTATCACTCAAAAACTCAACTGAATTTTAGAACTTTCATATCCTCAGATGGCATCTTTATTCTTTTAGTTTCCTGAAACAGCCTCCTTAGTGGCTAACCTATGATATTTGTAGACTAGGGCAGCTCTTTGGACCCTTTCTCCACCCCTCACAACTCAGTCTTTCCTTTTCCCTTACAGGATGGCTGTGATTTCGTGTGCCGGTCTAAACCCCGAAACGTGCCTGCTGCCTACCGGGGTGTGGGGGATGACCAACTTGGAGAAGAATCAGAAGAGAGGGATGACCACTTGCTCCCCATGTGACTACACTGGAGATACCCAGTTCCTTTCTCTCCACCCCCGAACCAAAGCATCCTCAGCCAGATTTTTCCGCCGCCGCTGCTCCATCTCTTCTACCAATTTTTTCTAGTTTGCTTTTAACTTGCACTCTTTCTACCCACTAAGCTGCCTTCTCTCTGCTCCTTGTTTTCCCTTTGGAGTCTATTAGTGGTACTGACCCAAAGAAATGTGCCTAGGAGGGACAACCCTTATGGGCCAAAGGGGAATGAGGGTTTGAGAGGGACCACCCTTGCAGAGAAAGGATGATAGGGAGATGTACAGATGGCTGGGAGTGGGCAAGAGACTTTCCTGGCCTTTTTACTGCATTTTTGATGTTAGGCTCTTCTGTGAGACACTGGATTCTAAAGAAAAATTTATTTATATAGGGTTTTCATTGTAATCCTATGCCTGCTCTTATTTACAAGAGTTTGGTTGGAATTCTGATCATCACTTCCAACTTACTGAATTTGGTCTGGGCCCAAGGCAGCCCATCTCTCTTAGTATCCCCTCTGGGAACAGAACCATAAAATGTGAATTTTCCCAGGCCATAGATTTTTGAGGTACCACTAGGTCTTTTGTTGACTGAGGTAGGGACCTTTACCTTGAAATACATGGATTGTGATCTTGTGTTGTCACTTCACATTTAGCCAAAAAGCCCAATCCAGAAAGCCAGAAGCTAAAAAGGGGAAGTGAGACTGAAGTATTGTGCCACATTGGCTCCTAAAAAGGAAAATTAGCCATGCCTAGGATGGTAGAGGATTTTTTTTTTCTCTCTGGTTCCAGAACCTGGTGAAGCTTTTATTATATACCTACCTTTTGTGAATGTGGTTGATCTCCCCAGGTATGTGATTTTTCTTTTGCAAAAATTGCCAAGAATGCAAATAGAAAACAGGTAGGGAGCCTGGAGCTCTTCTTCCCAAATGTAGAGAATGCCTAACATTCCCTCTGCTGGTTCAGGGAGGAAAGTGTATCTTGCCCAAGATGTTTCTGGGCAAGTATGGGTTTTCAAAATCCCTTCTGGTGCCTCCCTTTTCTAATTAGGTGGTATGGCCAGGAAACTGGGCTGATCATTCTTTGGCTAATAAGGTTCTTCTGGCCAATCAGGGGCAAAATAGCTACAGACAAAAAAATATCTTTGGCTTTTTCATTACTGTTTGAACATTTTTTTTTTCCTTTGAAAATGGAGAAATTAAGATTATAAAATCAGCAGGGGTTTTTTTGTGTATATTTTGTTTTTGTTTTCTTCCCTCTTTAACCCAATGTTTTAAAATAAGGCAAAAGTCTGCCACTTTTTGTATAAAAACACAACTTCAGAAAATTAAAAGGACCAAAAAAAAAAAACAAAAAAAAACACCTCAATCCCTTTGGTCTGGCTGTGTGCCTAAAATTGGGGTCTAAAAATTCAGGAATAAAGTAAAACAGACAACCAAGACCAGTTTTCATCCTTTTACTAAGGAAGGAAAAAAAAATAGTTGATATTTTCATTGTACAAGAAACAGGGTCTGAGGGGGGGTTGCTTTTTACTCCTGTCCCCAGCAACTCAAAACTCCTGGCCTTGTAAAGCTAAGAAAGAAAGGAGGTAGAAAGAAAAGGGGATTGGTAGGTAGAGTAGGAGAAAGCCAACAAACAGATGAATGGGGAAGAAAAGAGAACAAGAAAAATCACACATGTGCCAGCCACAAACATGCTGAATGTCCCTAGAGCAACTTGGAAAGCCAACTTTCAAAGGGGCTGGTGGCCCTGCCACAAGCAGGTGGAGCTTGTGAGGTACTTGGGGGTAAAAGGGACTTGGCCATAGCTATAGTAGTACAGAGAGAAGTACCACAGACTAGACAATCCTACCCTTATTGCCCTGATGGGGGAAGCATCCCCAGATCTCACCTGTTCCACCATGCATGGTCAGGCCTTGCCTTACCGTAATCCTTCAGGATAACTGAAGCCCTGGCTGGACTCACCATCCAGGACAAAGTTGAGCAACCCTTGCCCTCCAGGTCTCACAAATTTGGGGGAGTGGTAGGGAAGGGTGGGGTGGAAAGGGAGGAGTCAATTTTTAAAAAATAAACTAGAACTGAAAGTGTCAAAAGCTGCTACCATATGGTAACAGTAA
Organism: Myrmecobius fasciatus; assembly: GCA_023553655.1. Classification (NCBI taxonomy): domain Eukaryota; kingdom Metazoa; phylum Chordata; class Mammalia; order Dasyuromorphia; family Myrmecobiidae; genus Myrmecobius; species Myrmecobius fasciatus. The sequence continues at coordinate 469,163 of JAJPUD010000076.1, read as the reverse complement.
AGTTCACCAGGGGGTGGGTGAACACTCATTTTTCCTGTCTTCCCCACTGATAAAACACCTCTCTTCCCCTGCCCATATCTCTACTGGTCCTCAGAAAATTGCAGCTTGGGCAGCAAGGGAGGGCCCACTTTGGGCTAGTCTACGAGAAGGCTCTATTAGGTCTCCTTGAGGACATTGATCTTGGCGCAGATCTTGAGGGCTGGGCCCAACTTGATGTTCATGGCACTCATGAGATGTTCTTCTTTGAGTAGTAACAAAGCCTGCCCATCGATTTCCTGGGAGCGAAACTCTTCTGCAATCTCTTGGCATCCTAGAAGAAGTCAAACAGGAAAAGAGTTTTAATAAACAGGAACCAATCAGCAAAGGAAGAATAAAGGGTGAAGAAAGGAGAGGAAAAAGAACTGGAAGGCAGTGGGGCTATAACCTGGCCTGTCTCCCTTAGGACTGTCCCACCTGTTTCACAGCAGCCTCCAGCATCGTGGCCCCATCTCGTGCCATCCTGCTGCCCTCCTCTCCATCATTTCCATCCCAGGGTGCTCCTTCCATTTTCAGGTTGAGGAGCTTCAGACGCATAGCGACAGTATTTCCTTTGCCCTCACAGTGCCCCAGACAGAACAGTGGCAGGGCGTGATGGGTGAACTGAGGATAAGCAATGGCAAAGCTGGGATGGGACTCACTTATCCTAGTTCAGTACTATAATATGGGATCTAAGGTAGCACGTTCTTGGGGTAGAATGAGGAAAATGGACAATTAGGTATAACTGCCTAGAAGAAGGAAAACTAAAACTAAATCATAGAACAGCATATTCTGTAAGGGTCCACAATAAAGAATAGGCACAAAGAACACCTACTCTACTCTGGGGCCCCAAGTATTGTCCTTTGGGGTAGGGCAGAAAAGAACATCTTAATCCCTTAAAATCTTATTTCCAGTTACTGCTTGTGAGAAATGACAAAATTTTCATTTTGTAAGGAAAAGTCAGCACAAAAGGCTCATCATGTGATTAAAAGTAAAATCAGAAAGCAGGTCTGCTGTTGTTTCTGTAACATGGTAGATTAGGAAGCCAATTTCTGAGAAATTATATGAAGTGCCATAATCCCCCCTCTGAATCCCAAACTATACTGACAGGATACATAATTATAAAAAAACAGGCCTTTTCACTATAAATACATTAGTCACAATAAGGGGTATTTTCTAAAAAACAATGTAGATTGATCTTTTGGGTAATGGGGAGGAGTTCTCAGTAGGGTCTGACCTTGTAGAGAAGCGATGAACTCATAGACTTCTTCCACGCTCCAGCGGCTGGGATTACTGGACAGGAAGACTGGGTTGATACCATGCAGCTCTGGAGTTAGGGGCTCTGTGTTAGAATTTGCCAGGTCTCGCTCTCCATGACCAGCCCTAACTGATAAAGGTCCAGGGGAAGTAGGAGATAGTGCTTCATCATAGCTAGAGTTATCTGAACCTCGGCTAGAATCCTCCTGACCCTGTGCAAGAAGAGAGATAAGAGGGACTGGTAGAATTAAAAGTAGGACTATGATATGCATCTCCCACATTCTAGGACCTTTGGAATATTTCCAAGATACACAAATTTGAAATAATCTGCAAATACAAGAGGCAGCTCGATTTACAGGTAAATTTCAATTTTGCCACATTGTTTTTTGGATTTTTCACATTTCTCCTTTTTTTCCCCACAATATATTGACCCAGATCTATGCAAAAAAGATATTGAAAGACAAGAACTAGAAGACATGTAAGGGAAGTGAGGGAAGGCAACTAGTGACATTTCTCAATCATGCTTCTTGAAATGGGGACAAAGATGAGGGCTCTACATTTCTCTTTCAGTGGTTGTCTAGTGAGCCTCACCCGATGTCGCTTGCCCTGGATCTTGGCACGGGCAATGTCAGAGGAGCTTCGTCTAGGTCCACGCCGGCGCACTCGAGCATAGTTAGCCTCTTGGAACTCCTTCATTTTTTTCCGCTTCAGTCGAAACTGGTGGCTACAGCTCACATTGTACCTATGAGAGGAGGTGAGGCATGAGAGCAGGTCAAGATTTTGGGTAGGGCTTGCCACCTCAAACTCTAATCCTACACAAAACTAACTGGAATTTTAAATGTTTAGAAAGAAGTGTCAGGAGCTAAAAGCATCTAGAAAATGGTCTTGGGAAGGGATGGTGAGGGTTAGGGTTAGAGTACCTCTTAGCACAAGTCATGGAGCAGAATCTCTTGGAGCCACGGAACTGCTCCTCTGGAGCGTACTTTCCACAGTACTCACACTTCAGCAAATTGGTTTTCTTATCCAGCTCTAAAAAATGGGAAAATTGAGGACCAGCCAGGCTATCACTTCTACTAGGTAACCATTCACATGAGAGCTCTTCCTCCCAAAGATTAATAAATAAAACCTCTAAAGAGAACTAGGAAATCAGTCCAAGCCCACCATCTCTTTTCCCAAAAGGGGTCTTCTACTCACCTGAAGCTATACTGTCCCCTCCTAGGGGTCCACCTGGCTGGCTTTCATTTAGTCCTGCAGGAGCTCCTGTCTGTAATGGTTTCTCAGACTCCTTTAAGAGTTGGGAACAGCCCACCTGTGAGTGGCAACATAACTTGTTAGCTTATTTTTCTTCTTCCTTTACAATTCTTTTCAATGATATTCCTCTGTAAAGTTCTTAAAATCAGAGTCTGAACCAGAGGGAAAAAAAAAATCACTCTCCCAGAATTGGTGGGACAATCAATCCCAATTCTTCATAGAGGCACTGGAAAGCAGATGAACACTCTCTACCACCTTATTTCTTTTTCCTGACCTTTGCCTATGGTACAGTGAAATGTCTGGGCTGGGAGTCGATTAAGTCTTAGCTCTGCCACTAACTAGCTGAATAAGCTCACATAATCCTTCCAGAAGCTGGAAACTGCTGGTTTATTTGTAAAATCAAAAGGTTAGCTTACATGATCTCCAGAAACTCAATCTTAATTCTAGGAATTTCTTCTTTCACTTTGCCATGTCCATTATGTTTTCTTTTTCCTTCCTTTCTTTCCAACTTATATAGGATTTTATGTTGTGAGCCAGCAGGGCCCTTGGCTTACTTAGTCCTTTCCACTCATTCTATAGAGGAACAGACCCCATGCCTAAGGCCAGACAATAGCACTGCCAGGACTCAAATACAAATCTATGGACTCTACATCCACCTATGGCTAATGAACCCTTTTCCTTATTACTGGTTTATTCATTCTGATTTGGGGAACTATATTTTGCTTAGGAGAGCAAGTTATAATTCCCAATTCTAAATTATTTGACCCTACTTCCTCACCGGGAAAGGTTCTGCCCCTTCCTGGATGACAAAGCCTTCAATGATGTGAGTGAGGATCTGAGGTTTCACAATGGCTTGTGGGGGTTTCAAGTCACCCATCTGTCGAGACATCATGGCCAGCGTGGGGGGTGGCGCGGTTGGGGTGGGGGTTGAGACTGCTAGGTCACTGCTAGGAGTGTTAGGGACCATGCTGACCACTGATTCAGCTTTCTCTAGAAAACAAAACAAAAAAAAACGTAAGCCAGCAGATTCAACAAAATAGGGTCCTTTGGTTTGGTCTGCCACAATAGTGGATGGAACAGATCATCACAACCCAGATTAGGGGTTTTGAGATCTTCCCATTTATCCGCCCCAATTTGGATACATTTCTGCACTAGAGTTGTCTTTTGGCTCTTTAGTGAACTCCAGAAATCACTAGGAAGCCCACTGTCATCTCACCTGCAAGGCTGCCCTTTTCTTCCATGGTTTTGGGACTCTCTACAATTGGTGATGACTTGGCAGGAAGCATAGTGTTTATAGTGGAGACTTCCTCTCTATCTTCCTCAGATTCAGCTTTTCGCTTAACAGCTAGAGTCTGGGGTTTGCCCTTTATAATGGGGAAATGAGAAAGAAAATAGCAAAGAACCCAAGGATGAAGGACAATATAGGATGATCACTCCCATTCATTCAGCAGCTCTAAATTTTTTAGTAGATGTATTCCTTTCTGGGTCCTCCCCTTTGTTCCCAGTCTGGGTGTTTCTGAGACTTAACCTAGGAGCTGAGGCCTGCCACATGTTGGTTTGTCCCCATACTCCTGTCTACCTTAGAGTGTTTAAACAGAATTGCTGCTTAGAAAACTGAATACTAGGGATAAGGAGTTTAAACACTGCTTACATTCGAGTCCTACCATCAGGACCAGAAAAGCAACAGTGTTTTTCATGCTTGAACCACTCTCAGACTAACAAGGACAAGTACCCTGCTGTGACCCAGACCCTCCCTTCCCTTTCATTTTCAGGTATCACTCACCGGCAGTTGGACAGACTGCATATAGAAGGCAGCAGGAACCTGGGCCACAACAGGTGAGGCAGCGGCTCCTCCCTTTACCACATGTGCTGTCCCCTGCATAGGGGTCAAGCTGACCCCAGAGGCTAGTGGTGGAGGAACTTCTTGCAGGGTACCAGTAGCCTGGGCGGGGGCAGAAGTTACATGGGGCTGGCCCACTCCTTGCACTGTGCCTGGCAGTCCTCGAGAAGTTGGCACAGCAGCCGCCAGCTGTGCTAATCCTAAAGCCTGTGCCTGGGCTGAACCTGGTTGCCTGCTTCCCACCACTTGGACAGGAATATGTGGTGGCGGCTGCTGGGTAGCAGACATCTTGGTAGCCCCTAAATGAGGGGGCTTAATGGATGCCATTGGCAGCTTGGACTGGATGGGCAGGGGTGGTTTAGGGGCAGAGTCAGGAGGGAGGGCAAGGGCCTGGGATTGGAGCATGGGCTGCACAACCAGGGTCTGAGCCTGCTGAGACTGTGGAGGTGGGGCTTGCTGGGAGGGGGGGACTTGTGGCGCAGAGGCAGTGAGGGTTGGGGCTTGCTGCTGCTGCTGCTGCTGCTGCTGCTGCTGCTGCTGCTGCTGGGCTAACTGAAGATGGGTAGCTGTGTGGAGCAACTGGGACTGCCGGTGCTGGAACTGTTGCTGGTGGTGGATAGCAATCTGCTGCTGGATTACAACTTGCTTCTGCTGTAGGTGGATCTGTTGCTGTTGCTGGATCAATGAGTGGGGCTGGATCTGGGTGTAGGTTGCTAGAGGAATGAGGCCGAGGTGGGTAAAGGAATAGGGAAACAATAAGATTTGATCAAACTAAAGCGTTCCTCCCAACATTTCTAAACTTTGAGGTCATATAGTCAAAAGAATTCTAAACTGAGATAGATCTTCTGATGTCACCTTATCCATACTTTTGCTTCAAGTTATGTATTATCAAATTTGCCTATTTCTAAAAATCAATGGAAAGGGGATTTTACAGAAAATTACAAATAAGTGGTACTAAAAGTTGTTTTTGTAACAACTACAATCAACTCCATTCTCTCTTAGTGCTTTATCCACAACAAATTATTTCTGATAATAAGGGGAAGTACAGAGGCTTCCCCTCCTCCCTCCCCCTCTCAGCCCTAGCTGAGGCTCAGGACATCAATGCAGGGGATTAGGAATAAACAATAAAAAGGGTATTGAGAAATAAATGTATGTAGCTAGGTCTCTTTATTTACCTACATTCCAAAAAATTCTTTCTCTTTTTTTAAATTTTGGTACTATCACTTCCTTTTCTCGCATTCTGTTATTATTATTTAGTTATCAAGATCTGGCAATGTTAGAATATAGGTTTTCCTATGCTAATTCAATCCACATTTCCTAAAATCTCAGAATCCAAACTTTTCAGTTGCTTTAAAAGACAAGAAAAATGAGGTTCCCCCTTGAGGAAACCAAGGTTCAAGGAGCATCAGGGGGGCAAACCTAATCAGGTTTCAACTACAATTTTTTCTCTTCACAGGTAGTGAGTAATCCTGAATCTAGCAGATGGACACACTGAGCAGAGATTTGGTCTTTTTGAACCCAATGCTTGGCCCATAGTTGGGACAACTGAATGTCTCTAAGTCTATGAGAGAGAACACAGTGACAGAGGAAAGGCAATGGAAGATTTCAGAGTAAAGCAGCCAGAACTGAGCAGCTTAGAAGCTGGCTGGTGCTTGATGCAGAGTTCCAATTAGTATGCATTATTTTTCTTAATAGCACTAGCATGGAATAAGATGAAGGGGTATTAATTTTCTTTTCTCATGCTACAGAAGGGTCAATCAAGAGTAGTCTGATAAATCTTTTAAACAAAAGGGAAAAAAAAAGTAGCCAGTCCTCTGCTTTCCAAGGGAAAAAACCACAGGTCTCTGGTGAATAAAGATACTCTGCGGAGCCAAGATAGCTCACCTGAGCTGATAAGGGTCTGGCTGGGAGCAGGTGTAGCTGTCCGGGTCAGGTTCATGCCCACACTCTGCTGTCCACTGCTCTCTACCTCTGCCTTCTTGGCTGCTGCATTTTCTGCCTCTGTCTGGCTGCCCTGGCTCACTGTCACTGCCTGGGCTGCAGGCAAAGGCTGCACCACCCCAGTGCCCTTCCTGGAGCAGCTCCCACCTCCACCCATCCCTGAAGAGGGCACCTGACCCAGGCCCCCAGATGCCTGGCCACCCCCCGACCCCACAGATCCTGGAATGCCATTCCCACTGCTCCCACCAGCTTGACTGAGGTTGAGGGACTGGCCTGCCCCGCCAGAGGAAGCTTGAGCCACAGCTAAAGGCTGGCCAGTGGCTTGGGGAAGGCCTGTGGTGGGAGAAGCTCCAGGGGGCATGGTCTTTTGAGCAGAGCCTTGCATTTGGGGACCCTGGGCTGAAGACTGTTGGCTTCTCACTGCCAAGTTCTGCACCTGAAAAACAGGAAGTGAAAATGCAGATTGGGAGAAAAGGAGGGAGTTGGAAGAGACTCACGAGTCACCTCAGTTCCACCTCTCAGAAGAAGGAATGATCTAGTGTCTGCTTTAAGACATCCAAGGAGGGGCAGCTAGGTGGTACAGTACAGAGAGCACTAGCCCTGCTGTTAGGAGGAGCTGAATTCAAATTTAGCCTCAGACATTGATTGTGTGACCCTAGGCAAGTCACTCACTCCCATTTTCTCTTTCCCATCCCCTTCCCCCCTCCCTACTCTCAGAAAGAGCTCCAAGGTGACACTGGACAAGTTAATCCTAACTGCCTCCAAGACCAAAAAAAAAAAAAAATCAACCACTACTGCCTCTTCTCTGAGATTACATCCCATTTATATTACAGATATCTTCCCCCTCTTTGTGTGGATTATTGCTCTCCCTTAGAATGTGATCTCCTTGAAGGCAAGGATTGTTTTTATTTTATCTGTATCCCCAGAACTTAGTATACTGGCACGACCGAGTTTTTCCTATGAGCCAATCTGCCTCCCTAAAACCTTTGCCCACTGCTCTTCCCTCTGGGGTTAATCTCTCCTCCATATGACAAGACCCTTATCCCTATATTAAAAATGACCAAATGCTATGGTTTCTTCCTTCAAAACAGTACTGCAATTTGCTGCTTCATTTTCAGGCTACCTCACTAGTACAGGCTTTCATCACCTTAAAACCTGGATTACTCCAAGAGAATCCACACTAGTCTCTCTACCTCCATTCTCATTCTCTAATTCTTCCTGCTTAGTAGTGCTATCAAAACTCATCTTCCTAAATCATTTCAGCTATCCTATTCAGTGGTCTATTTCCTCCTTGTTACCTACTGAATCAAGTAGAAATTTCTCAGTTTCAAAGGTATTTTTAATTCAAGGAGTTCAAAATACAACTTATCACTTGTCCCTCCTGTAAGTCTATTTGATTCCCCAAATTTCCAATTTCTGTCAAGAGCAGGGCTATCCTAGTTATACAATTCACAACCTTGGTGTCAATTTTTGACTCATGTCTGCTGTACACATTCATGTGTCAAATCTTTGCATTTCTACTCCACATCTTGCAATCCATCTCCTCTCCACTCACATGGCAACCCTCTAGTCCAGATCCTCTTGTCTTTACTACTGCAACAATAGAGATAATGATTTCTGATTTATCTCTCTGCCTCAAGATTCCCCTCCTAGCCATCCTTCACAGAGCAGCTAAAGTGATCTTTCCAAATGCAGGTCTGACCATATCATACTCCCATTCAATAAACTCCAATGTTACCCTAGTATCTCTAGGATCAAATATAAACTCTTCTGTTTAGCAGTTAAAATTCTTTACAACCTCTCCCAATTCTATCTTTCCAGACCTATTAATGCATTCTCCTCCTCTATACAGCCCATAGCCAAACTGGCCTTCCTGCTATTTGTCACATAATACTCTAGTTCCTGTCTCTAATGTCTGGAATGCATTTCCTCCTCACCTCTGCTTCTTGGAATCTGATTTTCTTTAAGAAAATAACGAGTGCCAGCTCCTATAAGATCTTTCTTAATGACCCTTACAGATAATGGTTTCCCTTCCTCTGCCCTGGCCAGGTTAAAGAGACAAAAAGTGAAGTATTCTCCACCTTCAAGGAATAGAATATCCGGTTTTCTAACAAGAGTCAAGATATATGCATATACATATACACAAAACACAGAAAAACCCTTTATCCTCATGTTAACTTTGGATAGGTGTAATATATATAGGGAAACTAAGGTCAATAGCAATTAAGTGATTTGCCAAAGGACACAGCTACTCAGAGCTACTAAGTGCCCAATGCTGGATTTGAACTTGAGTCTTCTTGATCTAGATTCCATCTCTATACACTAATATACCTAAATGTCCCTCTTTGAATGTGGAAACTTAGCCAATTTAGTCTAATAGCAAAGGCTTTCTGTTCTATATAAAATAAAGAGATGAGCTATTTGAATCTGTTTTGGGGTCTTAATAGGAGACACAAGTACTTTACAAATATGTATGTTTTGTGCATATGCGTATATTTTGTCTCTTGTTAGAAGACAGGATACTTGAGGGCAGAGAATACTTCACTTTTTGTCTCTCTATCCCCAGCACCTAACAGAGTCCATGGCAAATGGAAGGCCCTTTATAAATGCTCACTGAAAGATAACTGTATAAATATACATACATATATTCGATCTGTCAAATATTTTAACATAATTAACATGTATTAGACTTCCTGCCATCTAGGGGAGGGAGTAGGAGGGAAAAATTTGTGACAGACAGCTTTGCAAGGGTTAGTGTTGAAAAATTACCTATGCATATGTTTTGCAAATAAAAAGCTTTAATAAATGAATAAATAAATGCTTGCTGAGATTGACTCTCCTCAGCTGAAGGAGTCATTACAGACCTGATCTGTATCTGTGTGGACTCCAGGCGACTGAGCAGATGGTACTTCCTGCTGGACGGCAGCCACAGCCCCATTAGGCATAAGGATGAGCTGGGATGCCAGGGGCACATTCCGGCCCAGGGTCCGGTTCACCTGTAATAGGTTACCCAGCTGTGGCTGGCAGGGACAGCAAAAGAACAAGAATGGAGGAGAGATGAGACAAAAGAGGAAAAAAGAAACAGAAATGGAGAACACAAGATAAAAAGACATAATTGATGGCCCAGCTAAGCCTGGCTCTCTGTTTTGTTTTGAATATTTGATTAAAAAAATAAAAATTTGATTAGTATATATAAAACTGGATTTTTAGCAAGAAACCAGAGCCAGAAATTTTATGTATTTATCAAAGTCAAGCTCACTAGTCAAGATATCAAAGATTTAAAATAAATAAAGTACAATTGCAAAGTAGGCTGAGGTATATATAGCAATCTGCTGGAATTTTCAGAGTCTAAAGTATGGGCTAGAGTTACTGTTTTCTTGTCATGCTTACATTTTAATACTGGATGTATTATAAATAAGAAATCATTAGAACTTTAGCAAAGAGCTGATCTTTTAGCCCTGATCCAGCATCTTCTATTTTGGAATCTCAAAGCACTCTTATCTGCCTAAGGACTGCCAAGATCATTAATTACTCCTAGAGTAAACTGAGGCAAGGAAAACAGCTTGCCTCAAGACATTTGGGAGACCAAGATCAAAGGAAGTGACAAGTCTTGGTTACCAGGCGTGGCCCAAGTTCTTGGAGAGATCAGGGTGTTCCTGCAGGGATGGTAGTTATGGATAGTGGCTTACCCGAAGATACATCTGAGCCTGGGACTGGTTGAGGGGTGGAGAGGTGGTATTACCCAGGAGTACAGACTGGGTGAGGGTGGTAGCACTGGGGGAGCTCACGCTCTGGGAACGGCTGATGAGCTGAGCCGCAGAGGTGGTAGCCAGATTGATCTGTGTGATACAAAAAAAACAAGACCTATAAATGTTTGGGAAGATTAAAAAGTGACAGAAAACCCTTGAATGTTTCCCTTCCAACAGATCTAGCATTACAGTCAGGAAGAGAACGTCTTACCCCCAACACACAAACTCCCTCAGGTAGGGTCAAAGGAAAGGAGCATCACAACTCTTCATTAAGATGAGGTTTAGGAGGCACTTATTTGATATCATCCATTAGACCCTGCACACTGGATTGTCAGTCACAGAAGCACAGGATGGTAGCCTTTCCACATAGGGCTATATGGCTGAGTGCTGGACACTTCCAGGAACAGATATCTCCCCCAGTTTTATTTTTTCCACATAAATTATGTTTCCTATTAAAAACCTAAAACAAATTCAAATAGCTCATCTCCTTGTTCTTATTTTCTACATGAGAGCAGAAAGTCTTTGCTATTAAGAATAAATTAGTTAGGTTTCACACTCAAATAGGGACATCTAGGTGTCTTAGTGTTTAGTGATGGAGCCTGGAATAAATCCAGGATTGGGTACTTAGTAGCTCTGTGACCCTGGGTAAGTCAGTCATTTAATTGCTATTGACCTCAGTTTCCCCATATATATGGTAACTACCCAAAGTTATTTTGAGGATTAAGGGACATTTTATTTGTAAAGTACTTAGCATAGTGCTGGCACATAGGGGACACAATAAATGCTTGTTCCCTTCCTTTACATTCCTCCAACATTGGAAATGCTATCTCAGCTTCCTTCTTGGAAAGAAGTACTTACTGAGGCCTGAGTAGTAGTGGTCTGCTGAGGTGTGCTGGTGCTTGGGGAGCTGGCTTGCCGGCTGGCTGCAATGGTAGCCTGTGTATAACAAAAGAGAGGAGAGAGAGCACAGAGACAAGGAAAGACCCTGAGTCTTCCAATAACATGTAACACACACAAATATACAAAGAATCCCTGGTGAGGACAGAGAGGTTTTATTATAGAGTAGGGAAACAAGGTATTTCACCTTTTGTTTTGGCTGTTGCAAAGCAGTTTTACATTTGCAACTATAATGACCTTAATGCCTCCATGGGACATACAAGAGGTCAAAATTTTTATTCCCAAATATTAGATAAGCAAATCTTAGGACCAGAAGATCCTCTTGTAGGATTATATTATGAGTCAGTCCTGAGATGAGATTTTAGAAATTTTAACTCAGGAGCTGGCTTTCCACAGGACTCTTAGCAAAGTGTCAAAGGACTCTCCCTCCCCCAAAGGAGGACAAGAGGCAGAGGAGAGACTCTATCCCCAGCCCTACTTGAAGTTTATACAGTGTTTCCCGAGGGTCCCCCCGACCCACCTGTGGTGCCTGTCCCCTCCCTCTTGGGCCAGCTGGCTGCTGACCTCTCACCTGCTGGACGGCAGCCAGGCTGTGCAGCTGGGCATTGCTGAGCTGTTGCTGAAGCATGAACTGATGGAAATACTGGGCTGCATTAGGCTGTCTCTGTAATGCCTGCAGGGCCTAAAAGAAACAAGATTAAAGAGAAAAAGTCATTCAAAATAGGGAACTGCTGACTCCTAACCTATTTGCACTGCTGTGAGCCAGTTTAAAAAAGAAAGGCTAGGTAGAGGTGAAAGCCAGGCATATATCCAACAGCAATCTGATTTCGTCCTTGAGGAATTGAATAACTATTCTATTTAGACCAATATTCTATTTGAAGGAATGGGTATGAGCTGTACACCAAGCTATCCAAGTTGGTAAGTCAAAAAGGAAAACAGTGACAACTCATATAAATCCATATTTTTCAAAGTGGGATTTCTGGCTATCTGTTGTAAAAAGGAAAAGAAGACATTCTGAGGGGAAATAAACAGTAGGTAAAGGCAGGAGGAGAAAGATTAAAAATTAAAACCATGGTTCCTAGGAAGGCAAAGTAACTAACATCAAGTGAGTGGAAAAATAATAGTAATGATGGATAATTATGGAAGTTTGGAAAGGGCTTTACTTGTATTATCTCATTTGATTTGAAAGATAGTAAAATGTTTTTATCTAGTATGTTAGAAATCAAAAATTTTAATTAACTGGCATTCAGAAAATGTGCAATAATAACTGAGGCTCATAATTATGACCCTGGACTACTGCAAAACTGTAATGAATGCTCCAATCATCATAGATATGATACTCCATTTTCAAACAATAACAAGTAACCTATGCTCAAAAAGTTATCAAACTATGCATACCATTTGACCCAGCAGTGTTTCTATTAGGCCTATATCCCAAAGAGATCTCAAAGAAGGGAAAGGGACCCACATGTGCAAAAATGTTTGTGGCAGCCCTTTTTGTAGTGGCAAGAAACTGGAAATTGAAAGGATGCCCATCAAGAATGACTGAATAAATTATGGTATATGAATGTCGTGGAATATTATTGTTTGGTAAGAAACAACCAGCAGTATGATCTCAGAGAGGCCTGGAGAGACTTGCATGAACTGATGCTGAGTGAAATAAGCAGAACCAGGAGATCATTATACACAGCAACAAGACTATATGATGATCAATTCTGATGGACATGGTTTTCAGCAATGATGTGATTCAACCCAGTTCCTATTGTTCATCGATGAAGATAGTCATATACATCCAGAGAGAGGCCTGAGGGAACTGAGTGTGAACCACAACACAGCATTTTAATGCTTTCTGTGAATATTTCCATGCATTTTGTTTTCCTTCTTAGGTTGTTTTTTTTTCTTCTCTCTTTCTAGATCTGATGTTTCTTGTGCAGTAAGATAACTATATAGATATGTATACATATATTGGATTTGTCATATAATTTAACATATTTAGCATGTATTAGATTACCTGTCATCTAGGGGTGGGAGGTGGGGGGGAAAAGGGGAAAAGCTTGGAACAAAACAAAAAAAAAAGTTTTGCAAAGGTCAATGTAGAAAAATCACTCATATGTTTTGTAAATAAAAAGCTTTTAATAAAAAAAAAACAAGTAACAAAAACTTCATTATAAAAATATTAAATGCAATGGCATAAAATAAGGATCACAGAATTTCAGCTCTTGAAAGTGCCCTAGAGATCACTAAGTCCAACCCCCTCATTTAGTAAATAAGCAAATAAGGCCCAGAGGGGTCAAATGATAAGAACACAAGGGCAATAAGAAAGCTAGATAGAATCTGAACCCAGATTCTATCCTGCCCTTTCTTTTAAATCACATTATCCCTCAAAGTCAATGGATGCCAAATCAGACATAAGCATCAGAAATAGAAAAGTTACATGAATAGAGCAATGCAATCAACCTGAGGCAATTCACTTCCTTCTGATTCTTTATAGTCTGCTTGTCCAAATCTTTTTGGAAGCATAGAAAGGATAGAATTCTGAAACTAAAAGATCTCACGGGGTTCACCTTCATTTCACAAATAAAGAAGCTGAGGAAATGGACCACCTATATGTCTTCCTATTCTCTTGTCTATCCCACAAATCATAGCCCCTCACTCTCAGAAACCCTTCTTACCTGCACTGCCTGCCGCTCATATAATGACATTTGAGCTATCTGGGGGCGAGTGCTACCCCCTGAGCTGGAGCTCCCATTGGTGGAGTTGGAGTTCTGTTCACTCTCGGTTTCCATTACAGCAGTCCAAGAGCCCCAAAACTAATGGTCTGAACTTGAGACCTGGATGGAAGCAAAACCAGTCAAATCATAACACAATCCAAAAATAGCCTTCCCCCCTTATTATTCTAGGTCAAAAAACAAAACCAAAAAAAAAAAAAAAAAAAAAACCCAGATTAATCTTCCTTTTGTAGAACTTCATCTTCTACACTCCTAGATCTCCCATAATTCTACTACTCATGAGACCCCACTCAATTCAAGACATTACACCTGCTCTCCACCTTAAACCCCTATAATCTTTTCAAGTCATATCTCCCATATAATGTCATTCATTGAAGCTGTCAATATATAGAAGAAATTCAATGATTTTTGGTAAAGAAATTTATAGCAACACTAGCACTTCAAGGAAGGTAAAAATTTTTTTTAAATGTTGTCTTCCATTAATTTTTAATCTTAACAATTTCTTGAGATAACAGGGCAAGTATTTTTATTTTACAAGTGAAGAAAGTAGGGTGCAGAAAGGTTAATTTACTTGCCTAAAGCTAATGATCTAAGTTAATGAAAGAATCAGAGTTTGAACCTTTGCCTATCTTTAGCTCTGGTTCAAGTTTGGACATTCTCTATTCATGCCTTAGTTCCCCTATCTTTAAAAAAGCTTTCCAACAAGGAGGTGTAAGAATTTAAATACCCATGTAAGATTAAAATTATCCCCAAATCAGAAATTTCAAAAGGGGATATGGTTTGACATTTTAACTTGCTTATTTTAAACATCCTTCCCTTACCCCCTCCAGAAATACACAAACTTCTTTAAAAATATTGGGCAGGAAACATAAAAAGGCAGGTAAAAGTCTTTGGAGTATAAAGAGTCCTTAAAGATCATCTAGTTCAAGCCCTTAACAGATGGAGAAAACAAGTTCAGGAGATGAAGGGACTCACTCTGAAACACAAGACCAGTTAATGGAAATCCAAAATTGGCTTTACTAACACCTATGCTAATCTTAAAGTCTTTTCATAAACAGATTCCAGTTATTGCTAGGAATCAGTTAAAAAGACAGGAGGAAAAAGTATGTATGTACTTACTAACCAGCCTGAAAGAACTTTGTCTATTGTTCTTTTCTACTTTTTTCCTTAGCTCAAATTAATTGAATAGAGGCTATGTGCAACCACCAATGATTCTCCCTCCCTTCCCCCCCAGCCTTATCAGCACCACAGTCGCCCTAGGACTGGTAGGGGAAAATCAGTAATTCTCTTCTTTGTCGACCTACTAGAAAATGTCAGGTCAGCAGAGTATTATTTGGCTCAGAAATGAAACAGATCAAATCAGATTTTCTGTTGAGGCTGGTCAATGACTTCATTATGAGTCTTAGGCCCATAGCCGTAAGAAACTAAATCAAAATCAAAAGTACCGGACCATGACACCAACTTTGAAGAAATTCTTCTCTTTATTTACAGTACTTCTTCCCAATATTATTTGACAGTCATAACTCCCGAGAACTAAACACATCCACAGTTAAATTTAGGAGGATAAATCAAATGGCAAAAAAGCTACTCTGCCGGGATCTGACTTCTTCCTTCTATCTCTTAAGTGAGATCCTAAAGCACTCAGGAAACAGACCCACGAATCCTAGTAATAATTGGTGAAAAAAGCAGATCCTTTTTACAGCTCCATGTTACTGGAGAAATTGACACCGAGGGGGCCGTCTTAGCACCAAGATTTCAAAGACCCCTGAATTCTGGAAGCCAGTTTAGAAGTTTATTTCTCTGTAGGTCAAGAGTTGGGATCTTAATATTACTGAAGACAGAAAATGGGCGGAAGGAGAGAAGGATAAACTGTGTTAAGTTCCAAGTGAAATTGCTTGAGAAGGGAGGAAAGACAAACGAGGGTCAGTGTGAAGCGGCAGGGACACTTGTCAAGATAAGAAAACGGAAAGAAACCAGGGGACGGGTGGAGCAGAATGCCCGGGGTTCAGGGGTGCTCAAGAGAATGGGGCTGGCCTCGGGAAAAGAGGCGCAGGGTTGGGGAAGACCGGTGAACGCGGGGAGCCATCGACGAGGGCAAGAGCCCAGCAGCGAGGAGGGAAATGCCCAGAGAGCCAAGCCTCCGGAGGCAGGAACCACAAAGTTGGAGACAGAAAATGAATGGGGAGTAGAGGGAGCTGGGGGGAAGGAGGAGGAAGCAGCAACGGCCGTCGGCCTGGACGAGGGACCCGGGAGGCAGAGGACCCGGGGATCGCTCCGGCCGCGGCCAGAAGAGGGGGCGGTGGAGGTGGGGTGTCCAAGCCTTCTCGGCTGCTGCGGTTACCTTCACGCCCGGCTCGGACCCCGGGGCCTCTCGGGAGGCATCCACCTCAGGTGTCGGGGAATCCCCACCCGCCGGCGCCGGGGGGCGGGGACGGAGCCCCGGGGCCG
>JAJPUD010000076.1:412146-452636 GCA_023553655.1 Myrmecobius fasciatus | reverse complement strand
CGGCGGCGAAGGCAGCGGGATCCGCGCCTCCTCCCTCCCCAGCCCGGAGGGAAGGGGGGCGGGGTGTCCGAGCGTCGGTCCCGGCCGCAGCGCACCCGCCTGCCCGCCGGGCTCCTCCTCCTCCTCCGTCTCCTCCTCCTCGGCCCGGGCCGGGCAGCGGGCACAGGCGGCAGCTCCGCTCTAGCCTCCGGGGCTCCCTCCCGGGCCCTGTCACTTCCTGCCAAGCGGGGAGGAGGGGGCGGGTGGGCTGGCAGGCTGGGGATGGAGGAGAGGGGGGCTGGCGGAGGAGGTGCTTCCGGGGCAGCCCGATCCCTCCACTCCTCTCCTTCTCCTCTCCTCCCTCCCTCCCTCGCTTCCCTCGTTTCCTGCCTGGGCCCGGTTGCCATGACGACGCAGCTCTTAGGCCTCCCTCGGCCTGGCTGGGCCCCAGTTCCTCCCCCTCCCCCCCAACCTCCTCGACCCTTTTTCAGTTGTGCATCTTGGTTGGAGGGGTGAGGGCCCCCTCGAAGTGCTGGACTCTAGCAGGGGTTCAGAGAGAGAGAGAGAGAGGGTGATGGCGGGTGGGCTTGAACATTTGGGAATGAGGGGGAGAGGGGAGGAGGGGAAAAGAAGGGGGGAATGTGGAGGGTGGGCTCGAGCCTCTGGGAATGAAGGAGACAGAGGGGGAGGGGGAGGGGAGATGGAGAAAGGGGGATGTGGAGGCTTGTGGGGGTGGACTCTAGCATCTGGGAATGAAACAGAGGATGTAGGGGGTTGGGGGGGGGGCTCGAGCATCTGGGAACGACGGCTAGAAATTAGCTTCTAACTAGCAGAAAGAAAACAGGGCCTTGGAAGAGATCGTGAAACAGAAAGGAAAGGCATATAGAGGGCAGAAAAGGTGGGGACTGAGGGGAAGAATACAAAAAAGAAGGCTGTTGAGTAGGAAACGGACTCCTCAATTTTTGTTGAGTTGGAATCAAAAAGACCTGAGTGCAAATCCTCCGGCTTTACATTTAATACCTGTATTGGTCTTGCACCCTTGGCAGACCCTGTTTATTCATTTGTACAAAACGAAACAAAACAAAAACCGAAAAACAGAAGATTGGACTGACTCCTACACGATTCTCTTGTTGGTTCCATATATAGGGTGTCCCCCAAAATGATGCAGTTTTAGGCTTTAATAGCTTAAAACTATTTAAGATTAGTTTTAGGAACTAAGAAAGCTCTGCTTCTTAGTTACATAATTACACTTATGCATTTCAGAACACTGCATATTCTCACCCACTTCTAGAAGGTACAAAACATTAAATTGTGCCTACCCACTGAAAGCTTATATTCTTCAAAGTTAGGCATGCATATTGTTTTGTTTCTGTGTGTATTTTTAAATTTTGATTAGAATTTGTTTATTCTAAGCCATGCAGAACTGTATAATACAGTGAAGAGAGAAGATTTGAATTTTAAGTTTTGCATTTGGCAAATGCTTGTATATATGCCAAAATATGTGTGTGGCATTCTGTACCAATCATTTAGCCTCTTAATATCCCCAGGTAACTTTCTAACTCTATAAATTGTTGGGCTTAATAGTAACCGAGTTGATAATGAGTTTCCTTCTGGTCATTTCCTAAGACAATGAAATTACTTGTCTTGTTCAAAAAATAATTATTCTGAATAGAAGTTCCAATTTTTGGGGAGTAATATGAACATTCATTTAAATATATAAATTCTTGTTTGTGTTTTTAAAGTCATTATAGTTATACTTCATAAAATCAACATGAACTTCCTTCAGTGGTGGAAATCAAAGAGAGGAAGAACAAAGATCAAAAGAGATAGAACCAAATCTATCATTGTCAAACATCTGTGAAGAGGTGCCTTTATTATTTCCTCATGCTACTGGTTCATCTTAATAAAACATTTTACAGATGTCAAATCACAGAATTTCAGAGCTAGTAGGACCCCCGGTGACCATCTAGGCTAACAATATCTAAGTAGTCATCCGGTCAGGAGATTTCCACTAAGGGAGAAACTTTCCACTGAGCTTTTGAATAGGTATAATTAATTATTAGCAGGTTTGGCTTTACAATAAGTCCAAAATTTACCTCTTTTTTGACTTCCTTCTTTTGCTCCTATTTCTACTTTGGGGCCAAATGGGGCAAGCTAACCCTGTTTTCCTGAACAGTCACCCTTCAAATACCTGAATCTTCTTAAATTCTTCCCAGCTTTTCTACCCACTGTACCATCCTGCTTTTCTTGGAATAAGCAAATTCTTATAATAAATGATATCTAGAGAAATAGAATGATGTGCATGGCTATCACTGAATGAATAGAAAGTTTTCAGTGGCCATGTACAATTTCTTCCATGCTTTATACTACCTTCCTGGAGAGGTGGATGAAAATATGTGACCTGTTCTTAGATGTATAAACAAAACAAACCCTACCTCCTTCACCATTCGTGTTATCCTCCTCTAGACGATTTCCAGGGTCAATCTTTTTCCAGAATTTGGTCTAAGAAAGGCAGAGTTAGGTGCTAGCTGTGAATTTATTCCTCCTAAAAAGGGGAACGTGTACTCAAGAGAGCACAGATAGAACTGAGCTTGGGGTGGGTTTAGGCAGCAGTGGTTATAAAAACAAAAATCACAAGGTGGGGGAAGGGGAGGGAGTAACTGCATATTGGTCTGATCTGGTTATCAAGATAGAAATCAAAGGTCAGGGGTGGGGTGGGGGGTAATTGAATTGTGGTTTTATCTGGTCTTCCCGGAGCTGGGTTGTTTTTCTGGCCATAGAATTGACACGATTGAATCTAAGCTGGTTCTCTGGCATGGCAGGGAGTTCTGGGCTCACTATACCAATATTGCAAGGAACTTCTGATACTCCCGGCTTAAGGAATGCTCACTTTTATCTCTTGCTAGACTGGTTCTGATTCCCAGGTCAGTCTGGCCTCTTCTGTATAGCAATGGAACTGGAACAAATCTAGGTGATTTGTCATTAACCATTCCATTTTTGTACCAGCTTGTCAATGTCCTTCCTAAACTATGATGCCCAGCATTAAACACAACATTCCCAATGTATTCTACTAGAAAAGGGTACCGTGGTCCTGTCACCTTCTGGAAGATGAACCTTTCTTAATGCAGCATTTTTTTTTTTTTTTTGGCTTGCTTTTCACATTGTTGAGGGACAATGGGCTTGGAGCACACTGAAACCTTTAAATCTTTTTTAGACAAACTGCTATCTAACATACACCTCTGTAAATGGTACTTAATGAATCAATTTCTAGATTTCTAGAACCCAAGGGTAAGGCTTTATATTTATTTTCATTAAATGGCTTATCTAATTTGGCTCAATAGTCTAACCCTTAAAGATCTTTTTAGGTCTGGATTATCATCTTAACTATTGCCCTCAACTTGGTGTCCTCTGATGATTGATTCAAATGCCATCAGTGTTTTTCTCCAAGTCACTGAAAAAAGAAAATGTCAAGTTTCACAAGCTCCCTGAGGCACTGCTCTGGAAATCTGCTTCCAAATTGACCTCAAACCAGCTCTTAGAATCAGTCATTCAGTCCTGAATCTAATTACACTATAACATAGCCCACATTTCTCCAGCTTTTCCTCTAGAATATCATAAGATATCATTTTGCTATACATTTGGCTTAAGAAGCAGATAATAAAATCTGATATTGAGATTCCCTAATTGGCTTTATTTAGCATAGCTATCTACAGGTCTGATAAAAGTCCTGGGCCAGACCCAATAATTGTTTCAGCTTTCCTAATGACTGAGTCTGAGTTCATACATCTGACTCCCCATAATGCAATAAATGTTTCTAGAAGCTCTTAGCCAGGGTAAGTTATCTTTCATCTCCCGAATATCTCACTCTGCCTTACCTTTGACTTAAAAGCAGTTCATCAAGGGGACTAATGGCACAACTATTTCAATCTTCTCACTGGAATCTTGGGTTAACAACTGAACCTCATTGTTTCTACTCAGACTGACTCCCAATTTGCTGATCTGTAGTGAAAGAAGGAGTTGACTCTATGGGATTTCCTACTCCAACAAAGTCTCAAGTCTAGATAAATAGAAAAGAAAGAAAAGGAAAGAAAAATAAAGATGCAGCTAAGCTATTATAAACTTTGAATTCTAAGATAACATATTCAAGGGATGGGTATCATTTCACAACACATCTGCGCTAAAATTTTTTTTAAAGCCCTGAGAGAAACTGTCAAGACCCTAAATAGAAACCAATTATAATCTGTCACCTGCATTAATATGTTTTTATAGAGATCTTTTCTCTCCTATTATATTGTGAGGTTTCTGAGAACAAAGACCATGTTTTCTATCTTTGAAACTCTCAAAGAAGTTAGTAGTGTACTGGACTTCTTGGGGAACCTTAGTGAATGATGTTAAATGAATCAGTTTGATTTGGGCTGTATAAAGAGACTTATGTAGCTTGATAATAAGGAGGTGACAATCCCTCCAAACTGCCCTAATGAAACTACAACTGGAGTATTGTTTTTGGTTCTGGATCCCCAGAAGAAAATTGATAGTTAGCTGAAGATGTTCAGAGGAAGTCATGTGAAAATCAGTAAATGAAACTAGGGATATTTCATGAGCTCTTCTGCTCCCAGATATATAAAAACTCAGATGGAATGACATTCTAGACATCTGAATGGGAAAAATCAAGGTCTAGAAGCCTTTCCAATGGGCAACACCAATAAAACACCAAAATGGGGATTCATCAACTCATGGGACCTACCACAAAATCTCAGTTTTGAATTCTAACTTCTCATATAGTTTTAGTCCTGCTTTGAACCCTTCCTTGTGCCCACTGCATATCCTGATATTGTTACTCATGTACTTGTTTCCTTGCATAGAATGTAAGCTCTATGAGGTCAGGAATTGTTTCATTTTTTACCCAAATATCTCCAGCATCTAGCATAGTGACTGGCATGTAGTAGGCATTTAGTAATTTTTGTTGAATCAATGAATGAAAGACTCCTCTAGAGCCTTTGGAGTAATTTTTTCTTTCCTAAGAGGCAGGAAAACAGAACATATAATTCCCAAAGCCACCAGATAGAAGTTATGACTAATCTGGGTTTGTAATGAGATCAAGGATTAAACCCCAAGGTGTCATTGTTGCTGTTATTGTTTATGTGGTATGCCAGGGGTTTTATCTATGGCTGACCAGACTGATAAAATTCAGAAGTTTTTGAAGCTTTCAGAAATGGGCCAAACCAGAAGTATGAGAAAGAAGTGAGCAGTGAAAAGATTTAAAAAGTAGAGAGATGAGCAGTGTTTTGTCAAAACACAAGGGACAGATTGAGGGTGAAGTTGTCCTAGGCATGTTGTTTCAGAGATTTCATTTGACTTAACCAGCTAAAGCATTCATTCATAGGAACATACATAGGCTCATAGAGTTTAAGGAGAATTTCAGTGCCATCTAGAAAAACTTTACTCATTAAGCCCAAAGAGTTTAAATTACTTGTCCAAAGGCCTACCTGTCTCTACCTGTCCCAAGTAGTAATCAGTTCTTTGCCCTTTGGGGAAACCTATACTTTGGGATTGAGGCTGAAGCTAGAGAGAGATTGGAGGGAAGAACTTTCCTCCGGCTCAGCTTTGCCTAGTTGCTTGCCATTCATTATAATAATTTGCCTAAAGTGTTTTTATGTAGTTAAATAAATAGTTCAAGACTCTTGAGTGGAGTGTTTGTTTTCTTACTGCTAGTTATCAAAATAAATACTATGGGGAGTTTGGAAATTAGGATCTAGTACTTTGGATATTTTGAAAGATTAATGCTTTGTAACCTTAACTTTGTAAATAATTTAAATTTAAATTTAAAAATTTAAAAATAAAATAAAATTTAAATAATTTAAACTCATTTCTCACCCCCATTGTTTAGTTTTCTAACCTGTAATTTCCACAGGTTCGCTCTCCATTTTTTTATCCACACCAGTAAACTTATTTATTCCACTTCCCTCAACTCAGAGTTGTTTTCTATAGAAAGACAGTACAGAAGCCAAAGTGTTGTTGAGAAGGAAATTGTAATATTGGTAAAATCAAAGGGAAATTTTAAATGATCTCTTCATCATTTTGATATCTGGATTTAAAATTTTAAAAAATCTTCTGGACCTCTTCTTTAACTCTTGGCACTATCTATCCTGTATTATATATATATTTATAAACATGCTACCACATTTTTTCTTCCCCCACTTAAATGTAAACTAATTGAGAGAAGGAATAAATGTTTTACTTTTCTTCCACTTGGTAGGTTTAGAACTAGCACAAGACCAGTATATCTAGTTTATTAAATATTTGAGCTAGGAATAATGCAAATGTTGTAGAATATAATTCCTATTTTCTTTCAAAGGATAAATGTCTTCATTTCAATACCCAGATTACACCTGAACCAATCTTTTCTTTTCCTTGAATCACCAGATTGTCATTCTGAAAAGAGATTTGGGCTGTTCTTTCCTTTGCATAACACTGAGGATCATTAACTGTGTGAGGAATGCATTCAACTGGCTTCCAGAAAATGTTACACTTTCTTTTGCAAAGATATCTGAGTAAAGTGAAGTTCAAGATTTGAAAGATGATTGGTTAATCTGAATTAAGATATAATTGTGGATTCTTCCCACAATTTTTTAAACATGAACTTTTGGAGTAAAAGGAGAAAAGGGAGAAAAATTCACAAACTTTTCAAGTTGGGAGGAATTGTAGAAACTAGTTAGTCCAACTGTTTATTTTTGCTAGTGTAGAAAAGGAAAAGGAAGAAGGTACTCTTGATAGTTGCACCTGGTCAGAAACTGGGAGCAAGAAATAAATCTGCTCCTCCCCCAAACTATAATGCAACTTCATTACCAACTTCTTGAGTTCTTGCCCTATTGATCTCACCTGAACTTTCAATGTCTTTCTCTAGTTTCAGACAATGAAATAAATAGCTTACCTTTTTTCTTGTCTAGGTCATTCTCTGTAAATGTAGCCCCTTCCAAACTTTTTTAAAGGAGAAAAGACATACTTCTCAATCATTTTGATGTTTGGGATACAGCACGAAATAATGAAATTGTTTGCCTTCATAATTCTCAAGCCTTAAGCACAAAACAAAATTAAATCTATAGTAGATTCTATTATCCTTTTAAGCTCTCTATTGTCTTATAGTTCCACCACAAATTTCTAAAAAAAGCAATTCTAGATCTCCACTCTTTCATTCATTCAATATTTTGCAAACTGGCTTGAAACTTAGCACTCAACTGAAAGTGATATTTCAATATTACTAATAATATCTTGTATTAAAATGAATTCTGAACTTAAATGCATACATAAAAAGTATTTCCATTCATATTTCAAAGCTCAAAAAAGGAACCTATAGGAAATCATAAATCTTCATTTCATACCACTTGCTTTCTTAAAAATATGTAATAAATTCTACATATTACTTTCAAAACTGCCCTGCTGTCTTTGCATCACTATTGCTAACCCTTTCACAGACCTTGACTCTAAACCTCTTTGTAACAAATAAGCCAAGTTAAGCAAAATGAATTCACACAGTGGCCATGCTTAAAAAAAAAAAAAAAAAAAGTATATCTCTATATCTCCTGTAGAACTATCAGAAGTTGGGTAATCAATCAGCAGGGATCCTCTGATTACATGGTTGATCATTGTATTGATCAAAGTTCTTAAGTGTTCCAGTTTATTTCTTTACAATGTGGTTGTCCTTGTATAAATTTTTCTCACTCTAGTTTATACCATAGAAAATTCTCTAAAATTTTCTCTCTTGTCATTTCTTATGGAACAGTAATATTAAATTACATTCAAATACCACAATTCGTTCAACCATTCCCCAACTGAGGCAACCTAAAGCACCTCTTTATATTTTAGTTCTTTTGTTTCTTTCAATTCTTCTCTTCTGGATCAGGAAGTTTATTTTGCTTATACTATATCCTTTCTCTGGTCATCCTCCTTCTTAACCTCTTCTTCCCCTCATTTCCCAGTTGCAATTGATATTAAACCAAACTGTGGGCTTTGATCTTCCTTTGTACTTCTCAGAGAAGATTGAACTTCATCTGAGGTATATTTCCATCCATCATTTCCTTGGTAATTATACACTCTTCCATATTTACAATTAAATATAGGAAGAAATCAAGTCACAGACTGAGAAGAGACATGTAAATGTGGTCAGCTTTTACAGAGCTTGCCATCTAAGTATGTATAAAACACTCAAATATGTCCAAGGGAAACTTTGGGGGTAGGTACTAGCAGCAGGAAGAAAGGCATCTTTTAGAAGGTGGCTCTGAGTTATGTCTTGATGGAAACCAGGGATTCTAAGAGGTGAAGATGAAAAGGTAATTAATTCCAGGCATGAGGAGTAACTAGTGCAGAGATCCAGAGACAAAAAATGGAATGTTATGTGTGAGGAGCAAGAAAAAGGTCAGTCTAGATGGATTGTAGAGTACAGGAAGGGGAATAATGTATAATGAATATAGAAAGCTTAGATTCACAGGTTGTAAAGAACTTGAAATGCCAATGGGTTGTGAGAGTTGAACTAGAAAGAAAGCTGAGAGCCTCAGAATGACATTTTCAAAGACTTCTGTAAGACCCTTGGACAACAAGGAGATCAAATTAATTCAGACTATTCTCTGTGCTGTGGCTAATGTAGACACCAGGTGATGGCAGGCACAAAAGTTGGGGTTTGGTTGTGTGAAGAATTCACAATGGCCATTCTCTTTGGCAATAGGTAGACTTATTTAGGGGAACAGGTTATAGACAAAATGAGGGGATGCAATAGACACTTGGGAAAGGTAAATATGAAACAGTGGGAGAGCACATGAAAGACAAGTTCCTCAGTGGAACTCACAATTATCCAATGGAAAGGAAACACCGAGTAAGGTTGGGTCATGTCCTTAGCTGGCAGGCTAAATCCTGAGAGGGACTTAGCTCCCCAAAAGAATTAGCTGTAAGGGGGAGAAGTGGGGTTGGGACCCAGAGTGGAGTTAGGGGAGATTCCAGGTGGCCTGGGGGAGGGGAAAAGGGAGAGACACCATAGGGCAGAGTGATGGACTGGCCCAAAGGAAGGCCTCGCTTGGGCCGGGGGTGGCCCCTAAGTAGATTTTATAGGGAAAATTTAACCTCAGGGACATGACAGGGATTTCTGACAGAGCATGGCTAGGTGAGACTGCTGTAGACCCCACAGAGGGTGGGTCTTGGGGATTTGACATAACTTGGATTTCAGACTGGAAGCCCTAAACTAATCTCAGATCTGGTCTTTTCATTAGAAATCTCCTGTATCATTGAATGACCATCTTCTTCCCTGGAAGATAATGCTCATTCTAGCTGGATAACTTATTCTTGGCTGTAATCCAAGTTTAAACTAATCTCCATTATAGAGCCTTCAGGGACTGACTTTTATCAGCTCCTCAGCTAACCATACCCAACACTGAAGCCCTCCTCAGCAGGCACTGAATGTGGGGGTGAGGTCTTGTGAAGAATTCACCATGGCCATTCTCTTTGGCAAAGGGTAGGTTTATTTAAGGGTCTCAAAATGGAGGGATACAATAGACACCAGCAGTGTGAGGTGGGAGAGCAACAGAAAGGGGTTTCATGGAAAGGGCAAGTTGCCATTTACCAGGAGAAAGGAAACATCCCCCGAGGTTGGGGCATGCCTGAAAGGGACTTGGCACCCTAAAAGTTAGTTAACTGGGGTCTGTATGCCAAGGAAATCATAAAGGGAAAAGGACCCCCATGTGCAAAAGTGTTGGTAGCAGCTCTTTTTGTGGTGGCAAGAAACTGGAAAAGGAGTAGATGCCCATCATTTGGGGAATGGCTGAATAAGTTGTGATATATGAAGACAATGGAATATTATTGTTCTATAAAAAGTGAACAAGCTGACTTTAGAAAGGTCTGGAAAGATTTACATGAACTGATGCTGGGAGAAATAAACAACCAGGAATACATTGTACACAAAGCAACAAAAATGTGCAATGATCAACTAAGAAAGACTTGGTTCTTCTCAGTGGTTCAGGGGTCCACAGCAATCCCAATAGACTTTGGAGAGGAAAATACCATCTGTATCCAGAAAAAGAACTAAGGAAACTGAATGTAAATCAACACATACTCTGTTCACTTCTTTTTTCTTTCCTTTTTTTTCTTCTATAGTTTTTCCTTATTGCTCTGATTTTTTCTCTCCCAACATGATTCATAAAGCAATGTGTATTAAAAATAAATAAATAGAAAATAATTAGCTATGAGAAGGAGAAATGGAGCCAGGAGAAAAGAGGCATCAGAAGACATGGAGGAATTAGGAGGAGACACCATGTGGCATGGGAAAGGGTAAGGGGAAAAACAAGAGTGGGAGTGTAGTGATGGACTGACCCAAAGGAGGACAGAAGTGAAGCCATGACCCATAAGCTGTTTTATAGGGAAAATGTAGCCTCAGCCTTGACTGGGATTTCTGACAGGACTTGGCAGGATGGGTCTCAGGGGTCTGACATCACTTGCATTTTGGACTAGACAACGTCCCCAGGGGGTGGGACCTCAGCTAACCATCAGTGCCTTCTCCCTGCCTGCCCCAGGGAACAATCCATCTGTGTTCTGATTTCTCTCTCCAACTGCACCCACCATTCAAGGACCAACTGGAAGGTCAAGTACTGAAACTGAAACATGCTGAAAAGACTGTACTCCTTGGAAAAGACCCTCTGGTTGGGAAAGATTGGAGGCAATAGCCATACCGGAACTAAAACTACATTATAAAGCAGCTGTCATCAAAAACCATTTGGAATTGGCGCAGTAAAAGTAATGGATCGGAGGAACAGGCTAGGTTCACAAGACATAATAGTCAATGACTATAGTAATCTAGTGTTTGATTAACCCAAAGACCCCAGTTTTGGGGATAAAAACTCACTTTGACAAAAACTGCTGGGAAAATTGGAAACTAGTGTGGAAGAAATTAGGGCTTGACCCACACTTAACACCATATACCAAGATAAGGTCGAAATAGATTCATGATCTAAATGTAAAGAACAATATTACAAACAAATTAGAACAATGTAGGATGGTTTACCTCTCAGATCTGTGGAGAAGGAATTTATGGTCAAAGAAGAGCTAGAGAACATTATGAAATGTAAAATGGAAATGCAATAATTTTGATTATATTAAATTAAAATGTAATGAATTTAAATGAATTTAATTAATGAATTAAATGAATGCAGCCAAGATTAGAAGGGAAGCAAAAAACTGGGGAAAAATTTTTACATCCAAGGTTTAAGAAAAAGGCCTCATTTCTAAAATATGTAGAGAATTGACTCAAATTTATAAGAATATAAGCCATTCTCCAATTGATAAATGGTCAAAGGATATGAACAGACAATTTTCAGATGAAGAAATTAAAGCCATTTCTAGACATATAAAAAATGCACTAAATCACTATTGATTAGAGAAATGCAAATTAAGACAACTCTGTGGTGCCACTTTATACCTTTCAGATTGGTTAAGATGACAGGAAAAGACAATGATAAATGCTGGAGGGGATGTGGGAAAACTGGAACACTAATGTTTGTTGGTGGAGTTGTGAACTGATCCCACCATTTTGGAGAGCAATCTGGAACTATGCCCAAGAGACCATCAAACTGTGCATACCCTTTGATCCAGCAGTGTATCTACTGGGTCTGTATTCTAAAGAGATCATAAAAAAGTGACAGGGAACTGGAAACTATTGGGAAATGACTAAATAAGTTATGATATATGGATGTAATGAATGTTATCGTTCTATAAGAAACTACCAGCAGAATGATTTCAAAAAGGCATGGAGAGACCTACATGAACTAATGCTTAGTGAAGTGAGTAGAAGCAAGAGAACATTGTACACAGCAATAGCAAGATTATATGATAATCAATTCTAATGAAAAGTCAGAAATAACTG
The DNA here is from genome assembly GCA_023553655.1 of Myrmecobius fasciatus. NCBI lineage: Eukaryota > Metazoa > Chordata > Mammalia > Dasyuromorphia > Myrmecobiidae > Myrmecobius > Myrmecobius fasciatus. Next base: position 440,758 of record JAJPUD010000076.1, on the reverse strand, counting down.
AAATGACAACAGGAAAAGGGGATGAGGACTTGAACCATGGTGGTGGTAATAAGAGTTGAAAAAAGCAACTAATGTGAGAGATAATATAGAAGCCTACATGATAAGATTTGGCAACTGAATGAATATGTTAGGTGAATGATAATGAAAAGTGCAAGATGACAGTAAAGTTGTAAAACATGGCATGACTGGAAGAAGAGAGGTGCCCGACACAGAAAGAGGGAAGTTTGAAATAGAGTTGGAATCATGAGAAAAGATAGATAACAATTTAGTCTTCTTATCCTGAGAAAACTCCAAGAGTGCATTTGGATGGTTTTTCTAATTATTAAAACTATGACATCTTTCTCATTAGTTAAACTTAAGTTTCTACTACAATTCATTAAGAATTACTTAAGTAACTAGAGAAATCTTCTTTTCCAGTACTAATTATTTCTTTATATAGTAAATCCCTTAATATCATATGAAAAAATATTTATGTTAAAATTACTAAACATGCTATTTTAAAAAATGAAATAAATAAAAATCAAATACATATGATCTCTTCACATAGGGCATTGGCTGTTTACCTTTCCTAATATGGGTCATCCCATCGGCAGATCTATCTTCCAGAGAAGGACCACCACAATGCAGCAATTCATTTTCTTCAGGATTCTAGAGATAAATCTATGCTTGGCACATAATAGAATTTTTTTCCCTAATAATAATAATAATAGCTTTTTATTTTTCCAAGTACATGCAGAAATAGTTTTCAACACCCACCCTTGCAAAACCATTAAAACACATCTAAGTAAAATTCCTTTCCTCACCCTTCTGCTGGAAGAAATGAATTACCCTAAGTAATACTACTAGGTGGTTGTCCTAGTAAGTGTGGTTTGGGTGGTCGTTTGCTGCCTTAGACTGCTCAACAATCTACCACACTAATTAAAAGTAGTGAAGGGAAAACTGATGTCAAAGCATCAAGCAGAAAATCTTTTTCCTTTTGACATGATATAAAAACATCTGGCAACCATTCTGTTGCCAAAGTATAGTGTTTTTGTTCCTGACATTCTCTCTGAGTTCTCACCTCTGGAGATAACTTTTTCATGTGTGACGTAAAAACAAAACTAATATAAAGGTCTTACTTTTTGTTGTTATTCTTTTCCAATATCTATAAAGTTGGAAATTTTACAAAGTATTATTTTCTAAAGACTATTTCTATACATATTTAGAAACTGCAATACCTAGTAATTCCTACTCTCCAGAGGGAAAAGAACCCATTCATCTCTACCATAACCTAGTTTCCAATGAGTCCTCATCCCATCTAATCTCATTACAACTCAAATGATTTTAGTTCTTTGCCATAGAAACAGAATTTTGTCAAAGGCTTTTTGATGGTTGACAGAGATTGAATCACTTGTTTTCTCTTTACATTCATTTATATATTCAACTAATATTGATTCAGTAATTGGTATGGTAGAAAAAGCACTACATTAGAAGTCAGGAAACCTGAGATCAAACACAGGGATGGTCAGTTATTACCTGTGTCACTACGCATAAGTCAAACTTCTATGGGCCTTGATTTCCTTATTTGTAAAATGAGGACGTGAGATTTTAAGGTCCTTATTAGTTTTTTAATCTATAATTTTATGAAAAAAATAAATATGAATAGGGTTACATTTTTAAGGTACCTAAAATATACATTTGTATTTATCCCTTCTCAAATAACTGCAACCTTTTTAAGGTACATTTAATAGACATTATTGTGCCCATTTTACATATGAAAAAGTTGAAGCTTATAGATGTTAAGAGGCTTACCTATAATTATACATTAGGATATAAAATGCAATATTTGGTCTACTATGTCATATTATGTCTCTCCACACATGGATCTTGGCCACACATTTTCTCTACATGGATACCTATTTATGTGTTTCCTAGATATGTTTACTCTTGCCACTAAGGAAAAATATTGCTACTTTTATTACCATAATATTTCTTTCAATATCTTTACCTTGAATTGTTTTCTCTACTAATAATTGTTTTCTCTAAAAGCAAACTTCATTGGTGACTTGTGAGTCAAGGTATTCTGAGAAGATAGAGACTCAGAGTACCTTGAATCTGATTTAGCTTGTCTGGGGGTACCAAATGTGAGAAAGTAATGCCCTAGATGTCATAAAACTGAATAGAATATTCATGTGACCTGTCAGATTGGCTAAAATGACAGGAAAAGATAATGATGAATGTTGGAGGGGATGTGGGAAAACTGGGACACTGATACATTGTTGGTGGAACTGTGAACGGATCCAACCATTCTGGAGAGCAATTTGGAGCTATGCTCAAAGAGTTATCAAACTGTGCATACCCTTTGACCCAGCAGTGTTTCTATTGGGCTTATATCCCAGAGATCTTAGAGGAGGGAAAGGGCCCCACATGTGCAAGAATGTTTGTGGCAGCCCTTTTTGTAGTGGCAAGAAACTGGAAACTGAATGGATGCCCATCAATTGGAGAATGACTGAATAAATTATGGTATATGAATATTATGGAATATTATTGTTCTGTGAGAAACGACCAGCAGGACGATTTCAGACTGGCCTGGAGAGACTTGCATGAACTGATGCTGAGTGAAGTGAGCAGAACCAGGACATCATTATACACGGCAACAACAATACCATATGATGATCAATTCTGATGGACATGGCTCTCTTCAACAATGAAATGTTTCAAACCAGTTCCAATTGTTCACTGAAGAAAGCCATATACACCCAGAGAGGGATTTGAAATGTGGACCACAACATATCATTTTCATGCTCTCGATTGATGTTTGCTTGCATTGTGTTTCCTTTATCTGATTTTTCTTTCTTGTAGATACGATTTTTCTTACACAACAATAAGTGTGGAAATATGTATACATATATTCGATCTGTCAAGTATTTTATCATAATTTTTTATTATTAAAAGCTTTTTATTTACAAAACATGAGTGATTTTTCTAATTTGACCTTTGCAAAACTTTTTTTTTTGTTCCAAGCTTTTCCCCTTCTTCCCCCCACCCCCCACCCCTAGATGACAGGTAATCCAATACATGCCAAATATGTTAAATTATGTGACAAATCCAATATATGTATACATATCTATACAGTTATCTTGCTGCACAAGAAACATCAGACCTAGAAAGAGAGGAAAAAGAAAACAACCTAAGAAGGAAAACAAAATGCAAGCAAATATTCACAGAAAGTATTAAAGTATTTTAACATAATTAACATGTAGTGGATATCCTGCCATCTAGGGGAGGGGTGGGAGTAGGGGGGAAAAATTTGTAACAGAAAGCTTTGTAAGGGTTAATGTTGAAGAATTACCCATACATATGTTTTGCAAATAAAAAGAAAAAAAATATTCACGTGAATATATTTTCTATGTAATAGAAATAAGACATTCAGAGGAAGTAAAATGGACAGTTTTGATTAGGTAAAACTAAAGAGTTTTTGCACAAACCAATAGAAGAGAAGAAGGAAAGTAGGGGAAAAAATCTTTGCAGCAATTTTCTCTGGTAAAGATCTCATTTTTTAGATATGCAGGAAATGGAGTCAAATTTATAAGAATGAGATGCATTTTCTAGTTGATTAATAGTTATAGAATAAGAACAGTCTTCACAGGAAGAAATCTAAGCTATCAATAGCCATGTGAAAAAAATCCTTAAATCACTAATAATTAGAGAAATACACATTAAAACAACTACTTCATACCAATCAGATTATCTAAGTAGATAAAAAGGGAAAATATCAAAGACTAGAGGGGCTGTGAGAATATGGTACTATTGTGCACTGTGGTAGAATTGTGGACTTGTCCAACCATTCTGGAAAGCAACTTAGAATTAAATCCCCAAACTGAAAACTGCATATCTTTTGACCCAGAGACATTGCTAATAGGTCAATCATCATCAAAGAAAGAAGAAAAGGACTCATGTACAAAAATATTAATGGCATTCTATTTGTGGTGGCAAAGAATTAGAAAACAAGGGAATGCCCATCTATTGGGCAATGACTAAACAAGTTATGGCATATGATGAAAAACTATTTTGAAAAGATGAAGGGAATGATTTCAGAAAAACCTGGAACATCTTGTATGAACTGATACAAAATGAAATACATAGAACCAGGAGAAAAATTTATATATTAACAATATTGTGAACATATCAAATTTTGAAAAATTTAAGAATTCTAAATCAACATCACGGTCAACCACAACTCCAATGGTCTCATGATGAAAAATGTTATTTCCATGATGAACCCAGAGTACAAGTTGAAGCATCTTTTCTTTCATTTTTCCTTTTCTCATTTCTTCTTTCCTCTTCTTTCTTTCTTTTTTTTTTTTGGAGATAGCTAATATGAGAATTTTGTTATATATGACTATACATATATGTAATGTTTTGTTTTTCTCGTCTTCTTAATGGATGAATTTTATTTTATTTTATTTTTTGCTTTCATATTTATTTTTTATGTTAAACATAGTAGAAATGTATGTTAAATCCAATATATGCATACATATTTATACAATTATCTTGCTATATAAGAAAAATCAAATCCAACCAGAAAAAAAATGATAAAATAAAATTCAAGCAAACAACAACAAAAAGAGTGAAAATGCTATGTTGTGAACCACACTCAGTTCCCACAGTCCTCCCTCTGGGTATAGATGACTCTTTTCATCACAAGACCATCGGAACTGGTCTGAATCATCTCATTGTTGAAGAGAGCCATGTCCATCAGAATTGATCATTGTATAATATTGCTGTTGTCATGTACAATGATCTGGTTCTGCTCATGAAATTGAATTTTAAAAGCTCTTTAGTGCTGGTTTTAAAACTACAAAGTCTATCAGTTGAATAGATTATGAACTCAATGTACTAAAACAAAAAAATATATCAACATAGTGTATCATATATCCAAAGACACCAACTATTAAGGTGAATATTCCCTATTAGAAAGAAATTGCTAGGAAAACTGGAAAAGAGTCTGGCAGAAATTAGGTTTAAAGCACCATCATAAACTCACACCATATGCCAAGATAAGCTATAATGAATGTATGACTAGATAATAAAAAATTACTTCATAAGCAAATTAGGTGAATAAGAGAAGAAATATCTTTTGAAATTATGAATAGGGGATGGGATGGGTTCATGACCAAATAAGGGAGAGAAAATTACAGAAGAGGAGATGAACAATTAAGATTATGTAAAATTAAAAAGTTTGAATAAAAAAGAAAATCAAAGCAGTTAGAATAAGAAAGAACTAGGAAAAAAAAATCTTTGCAGCAAGTCTCTCTTTGACCTATTCTCTAGGCTTATATCCCATAGTGACTCAATACTAGACTTATAACCTCAAGGAGACTGAAAAAGGGGGAAAATACTCACATTTACAAAATTTTATCACAACTCTTTTTGTTGTAATAAAGAAATAGGACCAAAGTGGTGTGCATCTATTGGGGAATGGCTGAACAAATCACAACATTTTATTGTGATGTAAAAAATGACAATAGGAACAGTTTCAGAGAAACCTAAGAAATGTGTATAAACAGATGAAGAGTAAAGTAAAAAAAGAAGCCAAGAATAATTTATACAATAATGCCATTGTAAGGAAAAACAAGTCAGGAGGATCTGAATTCAAATATGACTCAATGACTTAAGACTAACTGTGTGACCTTTTGCAAGTCACTAACCCCAATTGCCTTGCCAAAATAAATAAATACTCACTAAAACCCAAAACTTACAAAGCATAGACATAGAGAATTTTTTTTTTTTTTTTTGCTTTTTGCTGAGGCAATTGGGGTTAAGTGACTTGGCCAGGGTCACACAGCTAGGGAATAAGAAATCTTTTCTTAAAAACTGATAAAAATTTACTCTACAAAACCAAAAGGAAGTGTCATGTACTAAAAGATTTCCCAAAAATACAGGAGCAAAGAAAATATTCTCCTTTCCTACTTTTATTTAATACGGTTTTAGAAATGCTAGGCATAGCAAATAAGACAAAACAAATAAATGTAAGACATTAAGATAGGGGAAGCTATCCCTATTTGCTGATTACATGATTGTTTACTTAGAATATCCTGCAGCATCAATAAAGAAACTAATTGGGACAATAAGCAAAACAAACCCACAAAAATCTATAGCATTTCAATATAACAATAACAGAACCAGGAAATAGCAAGAAAATGGAAAATAACATTCGAAATAATTACAAAAGTCATAAAATATTTGGGAATCAATCTATTACAGTATACTCAATAACTTGTATGGATTCAACCAAAAATGCATTAAAGAAATAGTGACACATCTGTCTGAATATCAGCATTCACTTCTGAGCCATGCCAATATAATAAAAATTTAAATATTATGGAAATTAATTTATAGATTTAATTCTTCTATGCCAATTAAACTATAAAAAACACTTTACTGAGCTAGATAAATATAATAATCAAATTTATTTGGAGATATGTAAGATCTAGAATATTAAGGAAAATAATGAAAAAAACTGGATGAAGAGGAAAATAGTATATATCCTAGACCTCATGTTTTATTACAAAGCAGCAATCATCAAAATGATTTAATACTGGTGATAAAAAAAAATAGAAAACTAGATAATGGAACTGGCTAGACAAGGAAGAATCAGAAATGATGGAACTCAATAGCCCAAATATTTTTTGATAAACCTGAAAACATGAATTACTTAGAAAAGAATATTCTACTTGATAAGAATTGTTGGTAAAAGCAGGATGATTTCAGAGAGGCCTGGAGAGACTTACATGAACTGATGCTGAGTGAAATGAGCAGAACCAGGAGATCATTATACACGGCAACAATACTATATGATGATCAATTCTGATGGACATGGCTCTCTTCAACAATGAAATGTTTCAAACCACTTCCAATTGTTCACTGAAGAAAGCCATATACACCCAGAGAGAGGGATGTGAAATATGGACCACAACATAACATTTTCATGCTCTCGATTGATGTTTGCTTGCATTGTGTTTCCTTTATCTGATTTTTCTTTCTTGTAGATACAATTTTTCTTGCACAACAATAAGTGTGGAAATATGTATACATATATTCAATTTGTCAAGTATTTTAACATAATTAACATGTAGTGGATATCCTGCCATCTAGGGGAGGGGTGGGAGTAGGGAGGAAAAATTTGTAACAGAAAGCTTTGTAAGGGTTAATGTTGAAGAATTATCCATACATATGTTTTGCAAATAAATAAATAATTAATTTTTAAAAAAAAGAATTGTTGGTAAAAATGGGAAGTGGTCTGATAGAAATAAGAACAACAATTTACACCATATTTCACAACAAATTAAAAATGGAAATATACCCAAATATAAAAGGTCATGCTACTTTAAAAATCAGAAGAGAAACCCATTATATATGTTTTATAGTTATAGGCAGGTCACAAATATTTAACAAAACAAGGGATAGAGAAAATGACCAAAGATAAAATGGATAATTTCAATTACTTGAAACTGAAAAGCTTGTTCACAAATGAAATTAATGCATTTAGAAAAAAGGGAAGTGGTCAACTGGATAAAAAAAAAACAACAACTTTGCATTAAGTGTTTTTTTGATAAGTTTTGATATCTAAGATATTTAGACAACAAAAATCTATATAAGCCATTTCCCAATAGAAATATATAGGATATATAATATATATAGTCAAAATATAGGAGCAAAAAACTGTCAAAAAGAATTGCAAATTATTAATAATATGACATAATAATCAAAATCACTGATAAAAGAAATCAAATAAAAATACCTTCCCTCACCTTGGCTAAAATTGTAACTGTAATTGTAACTGGAGCATGAGCCTAAATTGGAATCCCAAGGCTGTGCTGCCTTTTCTGCTTTGGTTCTCCAAACATTTCAGAGCAGATGACCTGAGCTTCACTAGTTGTATTCAACTATTAAAGAACATGAACCTTGGGAAAAAGTCTGTTTTTTCTCTAACTTCAAGGTGCCATTCACAGCTATTACAATATTATCCTTTATTACCTAAACCCTCTAACTTTAATTTTCCTTCAATTACACAGAAGTCAGGGATTAACTAGAGAAGATATAAATGTAGATCTGATAGAGAGCCTAACCTCTTCCTATACTTCTTACATGAGCAAAGGAAGGTACTATGTGAAACTAATATAACTTACATTTTAATTAGGTTCCCTTCAAATTATATTGTATATTTACAAGCATAGTAGCCCATGCTTGTAAAAAAGGGTAGGAAGAGATTTCTGAAGATGTAGAAGTGAAGAAGAAGTAATGGGGTCCTTCAGAGTAAAGCTGGACAAATCAGAAAGCCCAAAAGCAACCAATAGAGAGCAATAAAGCAGCTAGGTGGCCCAGCATATATAGTTTAGGACCTAGCATCAGGAAGCTCTGAGTTCAAATTCAGACTTAGATACTAGCTGTGTGATCCCTGGCAAATCACTTAAACTCTATTTGCTTTAGTTTCCTCATCTATAAAATGGGGATAATAGTATTATCTGCTTCCCAAGGTTGTTGTAAGGATTAAATGAAATAATAAACATGACATGCTTAGCATAATAACCAGCACATAGTAAGTGATAAATATTTGTGATGATGATGATGTTAGGTTTGATCTATGGCAGAGAAGGGAGACATTGAGAACCCTTAACCCTACAGGCATCTTGAAACAGAAGATTAAAAAATGATGCAACCAATTGTACTCAACTATTCAAAGACTAGGAAATTCCTAGCCAAAGTTTGGCTCTTTCCTCGACCTCCCTTCCCAGGGTCTGTCTATTCATAGATATTGTAATATAATCTGCTTTGTTGTCCAGATCTTTCTGGTATCTTTAATGTTGTCCTAACCAAAAAGATAAAAGAGATCAACTAGAGATAATTATAAGTATAAATTAAGGCAGAGAGCCAAATCTTTGCCTAAATATTAGGAATTTTCCTAATTGGGGTCTGCAGTGATTGTCATTGTACTCATAACTTTTCATCCAACATAAATTCCCTAAAGCTGCAGAGGAGGGAGCTCTGTGGATCTCAGGGGCCATTATATTTCCCCAGACTTAAAACAAACTAATTATTGTAACAGGGTGTTACACTTGTTTGTGTGATTAATGCCAGAATAAAGATTTCAGAAGAATTTTTGCTTCTTTAAAGAAATAGAAGATAGATAATCCTTCTTTCATCATAAATTGCATTGCAAAGGCCAGTCGTTCTTTTTGGAATAACCACAAAAACAGAAATATAATAATAAGCCCTAGGTAGAAGCAAGTTTACTATAAATAGGATTACATATAAACATACACCATAATTTATATATCTTTAGACTAAGATAGATTGAATCCTTAAAGCAAATGACAGTCTAAGCAGAATAAGCCATAGATATTGAGAGTACTGACCTGAACCAATTCCCCTTAACCAGTGTCATGTGAGGTGATATTAAAAAATCTTGGGGTTCCTTGGCTTAAAGCTGTCCTCCTACTACAGTTCTTTTACATGAATTCTGCATATAAGCCCACTTGTCACACTGATATTATAATAATTTTCTTAGAAATGTGAAAATTGTAAAGGATTTTATAAATCAATAAATATCAACATAATTTGTTGTTATAAAATTATAATACATTCTTATTTGATAAAAATAGAAGCTAAATATGGCTTTAAAAAATTTAAAAAGGAGTGTTGTCACTATCGAACATTTGGAAATGACTGACTTAAAAAGAACATTTTAATTTTTTCCAGGTATCTGAAGAATCCTGTGTTGTAGGATACTTGTTCTTTTTGGCCTCCTATATAGAATAGGAATTCTTAGTTCTTAGTTCTTTGAACAGAACTAAGATCAATAGATAGAAGGTAAGAGAGACAGATTTAGATTTGATGGTAGAAAATTACTTATTTTTTCAATACAAAGAGTGCTGAACTTGGAATTAGGAGAATTGAGTTTGAGTCTTGACCCTCCCACTTTCTCTCTGTGTGATCATTGGGCAAGTCCCTTAAATTCTTTGGGTTTCAGTTTCCTGATCTGTAAAATAAGGTTATAGTAAGAGTTTGTGGTATATCTAGACAACTAGCCTAAAATGGCATCATCCATATGAAAAACACTGGGAGAATGGAGAAATGGTGCATATGTATTCTGCAGTTGGCTTACCCCATGTTGAAAGCAGTCTTTTTCCATTAGTTGTATAGATGAAGCTGCCATATCTTAAAGCCTTCCTGCATGAGCACAATAGTGATTTTTTTTTTCTGAATTCAAAACTGAAATTTAGGGTGAAACCATATGTTAAGGAAGAAAGACCCTGAGGACCATTCCCTTTTCTTCCCTCCCCATTATAGGCCATATGGCCCTATCTTTCTGTCTCCTGTCTCCCATCTCCTGTCTCTGTGTCTCTGTCTTGCTCTCTCTGTGTCTGTCTTGCTCTCTGTCTCTTTATCTCTGTCTGTCTCTCTGTTTGTCTCTCTGTCTGTCTTTGTCTCTGTCTCCTTCTCTGTCTCTCTTTGTCTTCCTCTCCCTGTCTCTGTCCCTTTTTCTCTCTTTGTCTCTATCTGTCTCTTTTTCTCTCTGTGTCTCTCTGTTTTGGTTTCTCTGTCTCTGTCTTGGTATCTCTGTCTCTGTCTGTCTCTCATCTCTGTCTCTGTCTCTCTCACACACACACACACACACACACACTCTTTTTCTTTCTCTGTCTCTTTCCCTTTTTCTCTCTCTTTCCCTTTTTCTCTCTCTGTCCCTCTCTCTCTCCTCTCTCTCTCTGTCCCTCTCTCTCCCTCTCCCTCTCCCTCCCTCTCCCTCTCCCTCTCCCTCTCCCTCTCCCTCTCCCTCTCCCTCTCTCTCTCTCTCTCTCTCTCTCTCTCTCTCTCTCTCTCTCTCTCTCTCTCTCCTCTCTCTCTCTCATGCATGAAAAGCCCCAGGTTTCTCTGTCAGGCAGTTTTAAGGAAGTTCCACCTGTAGGCAATGGAAAAATGACTGGTTCAAAGGCTTGATAAGCCACCTTCACAAATTCTATGCAATGCACCAGTTCTTTAATAATGTAGAATCAGGTTTTCCAGCACCTTCCACACAGATGATGCTGTCTCAGATAGTCTAGGCATAAGCTAACCCCCATTAGAAGGATATTGGGCTGACCTCTAAGGTCCATCCCATCTAGTCCTTGATTTATGAAGCTGTGGAGCTAGTGAGAGCCATCAAAAAGCAGAACATTGCCTCAGAAGCCTTTGTTTTTAAAGTCTTCAAGCAAATTCTGGTTGGCTTTATTGAGAACACAGAAAAGAGAATTTTTGGGTAGGAACAGGCTTCTCAGCTCTATGACAGACTCACGTGACTGGAGTCACTAGTTGTTCTTGTAGTAGTGCAATGATAGCCTTCCGAGGACCATCTTAGCTTTAAAAAAGTGAGGAGTGGCTCTGCAAAGAAAGATTAGAGCAAAACTCAGAGTATTGTCATGATAGAACAGCTACAGAATAGAGGGGTGGCCAGGACATAATTACAGAATGGAGAAATGGAACTTCATCAACAAATATTTAGGATGCCTCTTCCTTCTACCCTGTAGGTTGAACTTAGGGAAGGGGTGAACTTGGAGTCACGGTACTTGAGGTCAATGTCTAAGAAGTAACATGCTTTCACTGAGTCATTTTATCCCTGTGATTGTGTTTGTGAAAAGCAAGAGAATATTTGAAAGAGAAAATGGGTATATTAAGTAATGGGCACAACAATCATGGAAAACACTGTTCTAATTCCAATAGACTTGTGATGGAGAGGGCCATTTGCATCCAGAGAGAGAACTATGGACATTGACTATGGATTGAAGCATAGTATTGTCACCTTTGTTGTTGCTGTTGTTTTTGCTTGTTAGCTTTGTTTTTTTCTTTCTTGTCTTTTTGATATGACTTTTCCTGCATAGGATGACAAATATGGAAATATGTTTAGAAGAAATGTATATGTTTAACCAATATAGGATTGTTAGTTACCTTGGGAAAAGGGGAGAAGGAAGAAAATTTGGAACACAAGGTTTTATAAAGGTGAATGTTGAAAATTATCTTTGCATGTATTTGGAAATATAAAACACACAAAAAAAGAGAAAACACTTCTCTTTTGATTAGTGATTCATATTCATAGCATTCATATTCAAATCCATTTGGTTTTTCATATTCAAATTATTTAAATAAATGGACCCCAAAGATTTAGTTCATTTCAAAAGTGTTTATTATGTAACAAGTACTGTACATATTCTACAACTGAATCTTAAATACCTTGTATTTACTTTATATGTATTTATGTAACCAGGAGGAGATAAATCCTTTCTAGAAAGAGGGCTCTCATATGAACTGTGTTCAGTTGAGTAAAAATCTGATTGAAAAGCGAGGAGATCAGGCTTTTCTTGGATTCTCTAGCTCCTTATCCTCAACCTAGAATTCTGGGGAAAATCTCATCTTCCTTAAAAGGATTTTTTCTGAGTACTTTCTAGATTTTTTTTTTTACTTAATATGCAAAATAGATATCAGTTATAGGACAGATATTTATTTTATTTGTCACAAGATTAGTATTTAAACTCCCTAAGATTCATAAGGGTGCCTTATAACAAATATTTATATAATGACCCTTGGTCCCAGGGCAGAGGTGTCTTTTTATCACAAAGGGACTATAATCCTGGGTACACATATAGTGTTTATATCCTTGGATCCCTAACGGGAATGAAACTTTTCTTTTTTACTGTTTCATTTTTGCATTCATCTCATTCTCATCACATTCTGAGGAAAACCTATAAAACAAGGCCTAGGAATATCTCCTGCCTAGGATCTCCTCAAAAGGGATTGAGAGGGTTCATTCCAGAATGGAATAGGACAGCAATTTATTTCCTCTGTCACAAAAGAAATGTTTAAAGCACTAAAGATTCAAACAGGGCACACTGACAAAATAAAATGAGACAGAAACCCATTACTCTTCTCCTGCTCTCCTAGGATACTTGTGGGACTGCGGTTCATTTGAGTTTCACATCTGGAAATCTAGGGCACAGCTTGGCTTTCTTAATCTGTGGTATATATAGGTAGTATCTCCCTGGTGGTGGTCATTTTGTCCCCTGAAAAGATGTTTTGAAGGTGACCTTCTGTTGAGCAACCAAACTCTCAAGCTCACTTGATAACCTTTGTTGCTGAAGGAGAAAGGAAAAAAAAAGACCTACTTTTCAAAGGCTGGAAATCCAGCCTCAAGTCTGAGGGAGAACTTGAAAGAGTTCTGAAATGTTTTACAGATAAGATAGGAAGAAGTGCCTTCCTTTGGGTCAGTCCCACATGGCCCTCTGCCTCGGGGTGTCTTTCCCTTCCCCTATGCCAAGGGGTATCTCCCCTAACTCCACTGTGCTTCCTTACAGCTAACTAACTCTTTTGGGGGGCTGAGTTCCTCTCAGGATTTTGCCTGCCAACTAAGGGCATGCCCCAATCTCATGGGGTGCTCCCCTTCTGCTGGGTCATTGTGAGTTCCACTGAGGAACTTTCATGTGCTCTCCTACTCTTATTTCATATTTACCATTCCCAGTTATCTATTTCATCCCTTCATTTTGTCTGTAACCGATTCCCTAAATAAATCTAACTTTTGCCAAAAAAAAAAAAAAAAAAAAAAAAAAAAGAAGCTAGGAAGAGCAGACCTGTTTCACTTAAGAATCTGCTGAGGTGGCTCCCACTGGCTCCCACTGCCATGGGGATGGAGGGTCCCGCTTGCCATTTACAAGGGGCCACAGCACACACGTCGGTAGGAGGTGCTAGGAGGCAGACGCACTCCCTTGTGACCCATCCTCACACCGGGTCTGGTTTAATCCCTCACTGCACAGGAAACAATAGCACCTATTATCTCTCCTGGACAGTAAAGGCACTTTGTGGACTGCTGAACAGCTATTTCCCTTTGCACGTGACCTTCCTTTTCTGTCTAACTCATCAGTTCGGCTTTCCCGCCAAGCCGTGCCCTGACGGGGCTTTTTCAGGCTTTCCAACAACTTCATCTTCCGGTGGCTTCTCCTCTGAGAAGCGGCCAGTCGCAGGAAGCATTTTCTTTGGGGCGACCAGAACTAATTCAAGAATTCCAATTACTTGGACTGCGGCGGTCAGGGCTTATTGCTCTTCCTCCGTGGAGTCACGGAAGGAAAAAGGAAGCAGAAGGGGCAGCCAGAGGCTTGAGCTTGGCTCTCAGACTCACCTGGGCAGGCTCAGGCTATCGCCACTGACCCGTTCTCACCGCCGTCACTGGGGGCTCCTGCGGCTAAGAGAATGGAGGGAGATTCTCTCCTACAGAGGGAGCAGGGGGGAACTGTCTCAAATCAGGCAAGGCTCAAAAGAGATAGAGGGGGAACTTTCCCGCTGCTCTTTGAACTAAGCAAGCCCTTCCTGTCTCAGGTGCCTTAGACACACCCAAGGACCAAGTTGGGTCTGCTAGACTGACACGTGTATTCACATGCATGTACACATCCACATATACTTACGTATAACGGGGCTTGCTTTAGAGCCTGCTACATCTCCCCCGAGATTTCAGGGATTGGGCACTTTTTGTCTCTACTGCCGTCAATGGCTGTTTGCCTTATTGTTAGGGAGCCAGCGACTAACAAGCAGTCCCACTTAATCACTTAACATTGAGGAGCTTTTCCAAAGGGATGTTTACTTCAAAGGTATAGATGATAAACACACAAACATTTCCCCTAATAGGTGTAGGTCATACTCTCCCAGATGCCATCTTGGCTCCTGGGGGGGAGGGGTAAGCTCAAAATTTAGCTCAGTTCTTACTTATCACAGGTCTCGCCAAGCTGATGTCCAAAAGGGCACCATTGCCAAATGGATCTCAAAGGTTACTCACAAGTACTGTTCCACGCTTCTTGCAGCAACAATGCTAGGCTATCTGCAAACCCAGCCAGCATTCCAGTGTCTATATTCCTGGGGTTAGCTCTCCCATGGCTGAATGCTGTGCTCCCTGTCCTAGAATGAGAAAGAACAAATGAAAAAGCCAAGGATCTGGGCCTGTTTCTTGGGGAGCCATATAGAAGAAGAAGATCCTAGGGCCTTTATTCTTGCCACATCTGCCCAGTCTCTCCCTGGGATGATGTGAGAGAAAGGATCAAAGAACTCTTCCCGATGAGAATGGGGCAAAGTGAGAGGTAGCAAATCGGAACGTTTTGAAGAGGTGGACAGTTTTGTCTATGCAGCCAAATGAAAAAAAAATCTCCTAAACACAGGGTTAGCCAACTGGAAGCAGTTACAGAATAACTGTACATGCTTCATATATTCTCTCTAAGACACCTCTTTTACAAGCCATCACAATTCTCTCAGAGCCTCTGTGTCCAGCATCCTCTATGTAGAGAATGTATCAGCTGAGTATGTAGGTAGGGTCTGAGAATGTGTCAGACTCTCAATGCACTCTCTTTTCCTTCTAAAACTTCCTTTTTGGGGCAGCTCTGAAGTCAGGAGGACCTAGACACTTAACACTTCCTAGCTGTGTGACCCTGGGTGATCCACTTAACCCCAATTGCCTCAGCAAAAAAACAAAAACAAAATAAAACTTTGTCATTCTTGCTTAAAAAAAAATGAAAATGCATTTTGAACACATTGTCCATGTCCCCAGTCCAATTCCCTGGGGTCTCTAATGAAACTCAAACACTGTCCTTTCATTTGCTTTCCCAATGCTGTACAGAAAAGTTTAAAAAAAAATCAATGTAGCAAGATCTTACAGTCTTAAACATGTAGGCAAAACCCATAAGCATTCCTAAATGTGTTTTTGCAGATTCAACAAACAAGAAATATTTTGCTAAGTTTACAAAAAAAATTACTGCTTGTTTAGTATTCAATAAATGCTTGACTTAGTGCTTCAATGACCTTCTTCAAATACCTCTCCCCTTTTCCCCAAAAAGGAGAAAAACAAATAATCTTTCATTCTCTGAATGAAATCTGGTCCATACAGCATTTTCCAGACCAGATGGAGCTCTGGGACCTAGGATTAACTAAGTGTTTCCATCATTCTAGACGAGAAACAACAAATCTCTCTCTGGGTGAGGGCTGAGCGGGTACAATGCCTTTGCCCACTCCACTAGAGATCAGATCTCCACTCTGGATTCACACAGAATGAGTTCAATTATTGGATGCCTTCTAATAAAAAAGAAAATGAAGCTTCTTCAGACTCAGAAAAGCTGAATCTCTTTCCAGTCTCAGAGCATGTAGGACACTCCATGAAGAGATCAGGCATTTAGAGTGAACTGGAAGTGACTCCTTCATTCTCTGGTGAGAAATCAAAACTCCTAAATGATTCTGTCATGATTCTTTCAGTGCATAAAGCTATCAAACTAGAATATAGAAATATATATATATGTATATCTATATCTATATATATTTTTTTGCTGAGTGCTCTATCCACTGCGCCACCTAGCTGCCCCCTGAACAATATTTTCAAGTGTCTTTTTCTACACAGGGTACACCAAAATTTCTCTTGGGGGTCTCTGGTCCAGGTAATTTTTCTCTGGGTTTTTATTCCAAAGGGCACCTAAAATTTCCTATACTAGATTCTAGACATTGTAAAGGCAATATAAGCAGAATTGCAAGCCCACTTTTGGGATCAAATAAACTTAGAGAAAACAGCAAAACAAGGTTTGAAGTTCTCAAAAAAGGAATTAAACACCGGAGTTTGCTTATTTAGGATTTTCAGGCACACAAGCAAACTTTAACCTGTGAATTTTCAGGGTTTAAGGATGTCACAATAAATCAAGCAGTCTTGATCTGTTTAAATATGAAAAGAAAAATATTACATTTCTCAAATAAGCACCAGCATTGTAGTGATGCAAACTTGATATTTCTGTTGAAATAGAAATATTAGACTCAATAACAATAAGGATTCAGTAACATACAAATATATTTATACACTCCCATTTTTAGTAAAATCCAATAGACTGATTATTTCAGTGAAATTGATTTGAGAGGAAACACACTCCAGAAAACTGTAAAACTGCAGCCTAAATTTTTTTTTTGTGCTGTTTCTCTAGGATCCTATAAAATAGGATATCTGAAATCGAAAGATCTAGGTAGAGTCTCTTTTCGAAGGGCCCAATTTTATCCTAGACAAGGCTCCACATTTAGAGTGTATACTTTGGCCTTCTCTTTCAGGGTCAGCAGACTACATCTACTCATTCCAAGTACCAGAGAGTGACCCTGAGGAGTTAAAATCTTTTTACTCTGCCATTGAGTCCCTACTGGCTGTATTCCTTCCTACTTTAAAGAGGGTTAATGATAGCATACTAGTTTCAAATAACTATTTAAAACTAAGAAGCTTGCACAAAAGGCTACTTACTTCATATAGGATCTGAGCACGTTTTAGATACTTAGGCTCTGCTCCCCTTCTAAAACTTTGCCATACTTGGTAAATAAATACATTTCAAACATATTGCCTATGTTCTCAAACCAGTCCTAACAAGAACAAATGTACAGAATTTTCCCTGATACCTCTGGGACATACTCTCTTCTGGACCACATCAGTCTTAGGGGAACTAAACACTTAGTTTAGTTTCTACTATTTGTCCCACCAAGTTAATATCCAAAGGTGACACTGCTGTCCATTGAGACTTTGCTTTGACGTGGGTCCAGAAGGTCATTCCTGATGTTCACTCTTTGTTTTCTGGGGCAACTATTCTGGGCTGGATGCAACAGAGAGCCTCGATGCCAGATTATTGTGTCTCCTCCCTATCATTTAGACCAGAAAAATAAATGAAAATGCCCAGGACTGAGACCTATTTCTTGAAGATTATACAGTCTTAGAAGAGAAGATCCTTCCCCATACCATGTGTTGCCATGAATCAAAGAGTCACTAAATTTCCCAAAACATGAACAAAGCAAAGACAGTATATGCTGACTTGGGGGGCAGCTAGGTGGGGCAGTGGATAGAGCACCAGCCCTGAAGTCAGGAGGACCTGAATTCAAATCTAGTCTCAGACACTTAACATTCCCTAGCTGTGTGACCCTGGGCAAGTTGCTGAATCCCAACTGCCTCTGGGAGGGGGGGGAGGGGGGGAAAGAAAGAAAAGAAAAAAAAAAAGCTGATTTGGGCCTTTTGGAAGATACCAGTAGTTCTAGCTATACAATCAATTAACAAAGTTCCACCAAACGATGTGGTTAGACAACCAGAATCAGCAGAATATTCAGACCTTTCTCACAGTCTCTTCAAGCCCATCTCATATGTCATTACAATACTCCCTGAAGCTGGATTCTCTGCATGGAGTGGCTGTACCAACCCAGCAAACAGATGGAGTTTTGGAACGGATCAGAACCCCTTTTCATACCAAAAAAACCCCCCAAACCAAAAAACCAAAAACCAAACCAAAACAAAACAAGAAAACAAGCCAAACCCAAAATCACAAATTAATTTTTCTTTAGCTTTTGGGAGCAAACAGGAAAGATATATAAAAAGTTACAGTTCATCAGCTTCTTATTTTCTCTAGTGGCTTTGGGAAGTGTAGTTGAGAGAATTAAAATTAGACACCCATTCTACTCAACTCTGCACCTTCTGTCTCATCATGTTCCATGCTTCTCTCATTTTTCCAGCTGTTTAATTCAACTGGCCCTAGAGATGTCCTTTTCTCTTCATGTTCAAATAGGGCTGAGTTTCTGATATTTTTCTCAGTTCTCCATTACCTCCGGGAGACAACCATTTCCAAACCTAGAACATATATATTTTCAATTTCAACCACAAGGTGTCACCCTCTTATTAAAGACAAGAAATAGAAAAAAAACAGTCATTTGTGCAACAGAAGTCTCTAAGAGGGTGTCGCTATACATGCACAATTTAGGAGTTTTGGGTGGGCATAAGGAACAATGCTGATTAAAGGGCCTTGGAGAGAAGATGTTCTTCCCATTTTTTCCCACAAGTCACTCACATCCACCGCCATACCCCAGACCATAATTCTACCTGCTTATCTACCTAGGATATAGTAGGGAATTATAATGTGATGGTACTAGAGTCCAAATTTCCTTAGGAAGAGAAAAACCTAAGCCCACGTAAATAATACACAGGAAAGCCAAAAGTCCTGAGGAGAAAATGGAGTCTCAGACACGGACAGAACAAAGAAACAGGTTTATGGTTAGGAAAGCAAAATTGTTCTTATATATGTGTATATATATATATATATAATTTGTATTTATATTAGTATATACTAAGAGGGAATGGGGTGTGAAGCACTATTATGGAATAACAGGAGTTGAATGAGGATTGCTTGGTGATGTGGCTGGGATATTTATAGCTCTTCGAACCAGTCCTTAGCAAAATTACAAGGCAGGTGTTTTCCTTTCAAAAAAGCTTTCCCAAGCCTTTCTCTGTGATTGCATTGTTCAACTCCTTCTCCACACTCCATACTCCCCACAAAATGGGAACCTCACATCACCTTTATTACTATAGCTAAAGATTAATGATATACAAGTACCCTGTGCTCTGCCCCGACATTGTCAGGTAATTTTGCAAACTGTTTAGTTTCTTGTTGTGGGGGGGATTTTTGGGAGGCAGTTAGGGTTAAATGACACAGAATCACACAGCTAATAAATGTTATGTGTCTGAGGTCTGATTTGAACTCAGATCCTCCTGACTTCAGGACTAGTACTCTCTATCTACTTCACCATCTAGCTGCCCCTTGCAAACTTTTTAAGGGACTGGTTTTTTAAAAAAAAATTTAAATAAAGTTAATTACTCCTATAACAACTTGAAAATTTATAAGTAGCTCCTCACATATTTCCTAATACAAATAATTGTTGGTAAAATGTTCGGCGTATGTAGTCATTTATTTATCTATTTTTAATTTTATAATTTTTATTACAGCTTTTTATTTTCCAAACATATGCATGGATAATTTTTCAATATTGACTCTTGCAAAACCTTGTGTTCCAAATTTTTCCCAAACTTCTTTCAACCCTTCCCTTAAATGGCAAGTAATCCAATATATGTTAAATGTGTTAAAAATGTCAAATCCAATATATGTATACATATTTATTCAATTATTGTTCTGCACAAGAAAAATCAGATCAAAAAGAAAAAAATGAGAAAAAAAACCAAAATGCAAGCCTACAACAATGAAAAAGTGAAAATACTATATTGTGATCCACACTCAATTCCTACAGTTCTCTCTCGGGATGCATCTCTTCATCACAAGATCATTGGAACTGGCCTCAGTCATCTCATTGTTGAAAAGAATCATGTCCATCAGAATTGATCTTTGTATGATTTTATTGTTCTTATGTACAATGATCAAAGAGGCACATATTTAACACAGATTTTTTCCAGAGTTCAGTTGAGCTCTCTACCAATGTGCAGCATGCAGCATAATTCTTCCACATTATATGATTTCCATATTTAAAAAAATCCCTCAATTACATAAAAATTTCTCTTGATGTGGCATTGCTATCAGTAGATTTGTCAAATATTTGGTAAGGAGTAGGTTAAGCCTTAGAATGCTTGGGTACTCTTTTCACTCTTAATGAACACTGATGAGAAGCTTAGCTTGAACTTCAAAAACACATTCTCTAGACTAATAATATTTAAAGAAGCAGACAGATATAATAATGGACCTAATACTTCCTCTGTCTGAGGAGAGCAGAGGGACCAAGCTTTTGGCTGCAATTTTCCCCTCCTGGCAGGAATTAAAGTCTCCCCAGCGGAAGGATGAGGGCAGAAGAAACTAGAGATGTCTATTCTATTTTTCCATGAATCATACAACAACATCCTTATGCTACATGTAGGGAGACTGCCTTGCTACATATAGGAGATCTCACCAAATATTAGTTCCACAATGAATATATGCCACAATTAGCAAAGGAACCCATTTACTCAAGTCAACAGCAAAAACAGAAATCAGAAAAAGCATATGTATGAGAATATTTATATCAATTAAATCTCAAGGATGATTTCTCTCTCTGTATGTATATATATATCTTTTATTTAGTGATTTTGATGACTGCCACTTTATAAGACAGTTTTAAGTCTGATATGGCTAGATTACCATCATTTGCATTTTAAAATTAATTCCTTTAATATTCTTGAGCTTTTATTTTTCCAGATAATTTTGTAACTTTTTTTTCTAGCTCTAAAAATAATTTTTGCCAGTTTGGTTAGTATGACACTTAATAAATTAATTTAGTTACAATTGTAATTTTTATTATATTAGCTTGACCTATCCATGAACACTTGCTATTTTTCCAATTGTTTAGATCTGACTTTATTTGTATGAAAAATTTTGTAATTGTTTTTATATAGTTGTTGGCTTTATCTTGGCAGGTAGACACCCAAAAATTAATTTTGTCTATAGTTATTTTATTTTTTATTTATTTTATTTTATTAAAGCTTTTTATTTTCAAAACATACACATGGATAATTTTTCAACATTGACCCGTGCAAAACATTCTGTTACAAATTTTTCCCTCCTACCCCCCTACATGACAGGAAATCTAATACATGTTAATTATATTAAAATACTTGACAAATTGAATATGTGTATACATATTTTTACAGTTATCTTGCTGTGCAAGAAAAGTTGGATCTACAAGAAAAAAAATCTGAGAAGGAAAACATAATGCAAGAAAACATCAATAGGGAGTGTGAAAATGCTATGTTGTGGTCCAGACTCAGATCCCACAGGCTTCATCACTGAACAACTGGAACTGGTTGGAAACATCTCATTGTTGAAGAGAGCCATGTCCATCAGAATTGATCATCATATAGTATTGTTGTTGCCCTGTATAATGATCTCCTGGTTCTGCTCATTTCACTCAGCATCAGCTCATGCAAGTCTCTCCAGGCCTCTCTGAAATCGTCCTGCTGGTCGTTTCTTACAGAGCAATAATATTCCATAACATTCATATACCATAATTTATTCAGCCACTCTCCAATTGATGGGCATCCATTCAGTTTCCAGTTTCTAGCCACTACACAAAGGGCTGCCACAAACATTCTTGCACATGTGGGGCCCTTTCCTTCCTCTAAGATCTCTTTGGGATATAGGCCCAATAGAAACACTGCTGGGTCAAAGGGTAATGCATAGTTTTATAACTTTTTGAGCATAGTTCCAAATTACTCTCCAGAATGGTTGGATCCATTCACAGTTCCACCAACAATGCATCAGTATCCCAGCCTTCCCATATCCCCTCCCACATTCATCATTATCTTTTCCTGTCATCTTAGCCAATCTGACAGGTGTGTAGTGGTACCTCAGAGTTGTCTTAATTTGCATTTCTCTGAT
Organism: Myrmecobius fasciatus; assembly: GCA_023553655.1. NCBI lineage: Eukaryota > Metazoa > Chordata > Mammalia > Dasyuromorphia > Myrmecobiidae > Myrmecobius > Myrmecobius fasciatus. Next base: position 418,526 of record JAJPUD010000076.1, on the reverse strand, counting down.
CAATAGTGATTTGGAGCACATTTTCATATGACTAGAAATAGTTTTAATTTCCTCATCTGAAAATTTTCTGTTCATATCCCTTGGCCATTTATCAATTGGAGAGTGGCTTGAATTCTTATAAATATGAGACAATTCTCTATATATTTTAGAAATGAGGCCTTTATCAGAACCTTTGAGTGTAAAAATGTTTTCCCAGTTTATTGCTTCCCTTCTAATCTTGTCTGCATTAGTTTTGTTTGTACAAAAACTTTTTAACTTAATATAATCAAAATTATCTACCTGGGGTTCAATTAAGAGTTCCAGTTCTTCTTTGGACATAAATTTATCCCATCTCCACAGGTCTGAGAGGTAAACTATCCTATGTTCCTCTAATTTGCTTACAATATCATTCTTTATATCTAGATCATGAACCCATTTAGATCTTATCTTGGTATGTGGTGTTAGGTGTGGGTCAAGCCCTAATTTTTTCCATACTATTTTCCAATTTTCCCAGCAGTTTTTGTCGAATAGTGAGTACTTATCCCAAACTGCTGATCATTTCTTACAGAACAGTAATATTCTGTAACATTCATTTACCATAACTTATTCAGCCATTCTCTAACTGATGGGCACCCATTCAGTTTCCAGTTTCTTGCATGCCATATTCCTAAATTAAATCTTTCAAACTGGAAAAAACCCTCAAATACCAGAGTATGATTAAGCAATAAGTGCCATTCTTGGGGCTAGGTATGGGTAATCACTACTTTAGAGAGGGCATAAGCAAGTCAGAGTACAATACAAATTAGGACTCATCCATTTCAAATCCATAAGATTTTTTTTTATGTTGATTACCTGGCTGTATATGACAAAGTTTATTTAACTTTTTAACACTGACTACCTCCTTCAGTATTCTGTACCACAAAAACAATCAGCTTTAAGAGATCACCGCTGAAAAGCTCTGCAGCAGTCTGAAACAATTTGCAGCATGATCTAGGAAAAACTCTGCATCTATCTTGAGACCCTTCTGACTTCAAGAGAGAAAGGTTGAGTATATAACCTGAACTGCTAAGTCCCGCCTGCCCACCTCGGTGGGGGACCTACCCACTGTTCTCCTAGTCGGGGGCAGACTCCCCGTCACTCACCTCCACGGGAGCCAACTGGTTTCTTACCTATTGCCCAGGTCTTTGGACGTCTCCGGCCCGCTTCTCTTAAGCAGGGAATTATCCCCACAGAACACCCGAGATACGAAAGGCTGGCTAACAACAGGTCTCATTTATTTGGGATATCACAAACTGAAGTTCCCTCTTACATGGCAATGTTAGATGTTACCTGGCAGCGTGTTGGCAGCGGTCTGCCAGTAGTGCCGAAGTGCCGAGAGTGCCCAAGGTAGTGCCTGATGTTACGTGGCTGCCTGTTAAGGTAGTGCTGATAGTGCCCCCTGGCGGCTCTGTTTACTCTCTTATATAATCCCCTCCTCCATGAGGTCCAGGAGGGAGGAGCCCCATTCACAGTACAACAAGAGTGAGGAGGCTCTTCCTCGTTACTGAGGCATACTCAATACGGACCTGCCCTCCTGAGGGGCGGACTCTGGCAGAATGCACCTCCCAGTGTCCTCAGACTCTGCCCCTGTTATCGGCTCTCTGTGGGCCCCAACGCATAACTATACATTATACAGCTGAATATAACAAAACCAAGTTGTCCAGCCAGATCTGTATAGTCAGTAATTATATTCCCTTGGACCTCATTTGACTTTTTGGCAGTTTTTTTGTTTTTTATTTTCCCCTCAGAAAGACTTTTGGATTGCAATACCATAGCTAAGATATGTAATTAAACATTTGAGAGGGGGGGTCTTCACTGTCTCTGTAAAGTTGTATGCAAATGTACGTATGTACCATAAGCTGCTTCTTAGCTACATTCATGTGATGTCTGTCTTTATCAAGGCATAAACTTTTGAACACAATATAAAGGCTCAGGGTCTGAATTCAGGTTCCAGGCTTTGTCAGAAGGTGCCCTAAGGGCCAATCAGCTTCATTAGAGTAAAGAAGTTCAGAAAAGGCTTATTTTCTGGGGCCACTTTGGAACTCATGGAATTTCTCCAAAAGGTATCTTTTTAATTAGTTGAATGTAGAATAGTTTCTGTAATGAGATAGAAACAAATATATATATTAACCAGAAGAACCTCCCTTCCCCTCCCCCTCCCCCTCCCCTTCCAAGCCAAAATTTTTCAACTTTATTTATTTATTTATTTATTTTTTAAAGCTTTTCATTTGTATAACATATGTATGGGTAGTTCCCCAGCATTGATCTTTACAAAGCTTTCCATTACAAATTTTACCCCCAGTCCCCCTCCCCTCCCCTAGATAGCAGGAAGTCCACTACATGTTAATTATGTTAAAATAACTTGACAAATCAAATATATGTATACATATTTCCACACTTATCATTTTTGTGCAAGAAAAATCATATCTACAAGAAAAAAAATCTGAGAAAGGAAACACGGTGCAAACAAATATCAATAGAGATCATGAAAATGTTATGTTGTGGTCCACATTTCACATCCCTCTCTCTGGGTGTATATGGCTTTCTTCACTGAACAATTGGAACTGGTTTGAGACAATTCTTTGTTGCAGAGAGCCATGTCCATCAGAATTGATCATCATGTAATGTTGTTGTTGCTGTGTATGATGATCTCCTGGTTCTGCTCGTTTCACTCAGCATCAGTTCATGCAAGTCCCTCCAGGCCTCTCTGAAATCGTCCTGCTGGTCGTTTCTTATAGAACAATAATATTCCATAACATTCATATACCATAATTTATTCAGCCATTCTCCAATTGAAGGGCATCCATTCAGTTTCCAGTTTCTAGCCACTACAAAAAGGGCTGCCACAAACATTCTTGCACATGTGGGGCCCTTTCCCTCCTCTAAGATCTCTTTGGGAGATAGGCCCAGTAGAAACACTGCTGGGTCAAAGGGTATGCACAGTTTGATAACTTTTTGAGCATAGCTCCAAATTGCTCTCCAGAATGGCTGTATCCGTTCACAGCTCCACCAACAATGTATCAGTGTCCCAGCTTTCCCACATCCCCTCCAACATTCGTCATTATCTTTTCCTGTCATTTTAGCCAATCTGACAGGTGTGTAGTGGTACTTCAGAGCTGTCTTAATTTGCATTTCTCTGATCAATAGTGATTTGGAGCATCTTTTCATATGACTAGAGATGGTTTTAATTTCATCATCTGAAAATTGTCTGTTCATATCCCTTGACCACTTATCTATTGAAAAAAATTTTCAACTTTAAAAGAATAACCTCATTGGAAATAATTTCATTTTTAGAATCAGTTACACCTGAAATAATTTCTGTGATGGTATTTAAAAAGAAAAAAAGAAAAATTCAGATATTTTAACCAAAAGAACTCCTCTGCTACCATTTTAATAATAACAGCTGACATTTACATAGTTCTTTAAAGTTAATAAGGCACTTTACAAGTAACATCTCATTTGATCTCAGCAACTGTTATTATCCCCGTTTTATAAATGAAGAAACTGAGCATCTGAGATTGTATTTGAAATCAGGTCTTCTGATGCTAGGTCCAAAGCTCTTCATGTCCTGTGCTACCTTGCTGCCTGCCTCTTCATTGTAAAGTTAACTTTCTATTTTCTTTATCATGTTGCTTCTTTTTATTCATATTGTTATTCAATTCTGATTTAATTGTATTGTGACCTGGAAATATAGTTGTATGATTTCTTCCTTTTTTAATTTGGTGGAATTTCTTGTTAAACTTGTGTGTGATGAAAAGAAAAGAGTGAACATTTCTTGTGTTTTCCCTTTAATTCTCTTCATATGTGTAATTTCTGACCTATTAAGTCATTTAGACCTGAAATTTATTTATTGTTGATCTTTCTCTTTATTCACCATTTTTTATTTTTAAAAATGTATTTTGAAAATAAAAATAAAGTAAAATAAAATATAATTAAAAAAATAAAAATTTTCAAAATTCATACAAAGATATTTTCAACATTCACCCTTGCAAAACTTTTTGTTCCAAATTTTTCTCTCTCCCTTCTTCCTTCCCCTTCCTCTAGACAGCAAGTAATCCAATATAGGTTAAATGTGCAATTCTTCTAAACATATATTCACCTTTATCATGTTGCTCAAGAAAAATTAGATAAAAAGGGGAAAAATGAGAAAAGAAAAAAAAAAGCAAGCAAACAACAAAAAAAGTGAAAATACTATGTTGTGATCCACATTCAGTCCCCCAAGTCCTTTCTCTGGATGCAGATGGCTCTCTCCATCACAAGTCTATTGGAATTGACCCGAATCGCCTCATTGTTGTAATTCATCATATTTTTTTTGAATGCAGGAAATATTTATTTTACAACCTTACAAGAAGGGGTCCCTAGGTTAATAGACACACCTTTGAACGTGATTCATCATTTTTAAAAATAGAGAGTTAAAGTCCTCTAGTATGACCATAAAACATGGAAGACGCCAAGGTTATCCACTGTATCCCAGGCCAATACTATTCATCTTTACTTTTGTCCTGCCACTGGACTTGAATAATTATGAAAGAGAAAGTGGGAATAACACCTTTCTGCAACTCTGTCTTACTTAAATCCAATTCACCAGCAAGTTAGGATATCACCCACAATATTATTGGTCCCTTTAAAACCTTTGAATGAACAACAATGATTTTTGTCAGTTCATACATTTTTTCCCCTCCCCAATTTTTTCACTTTTTTTGTAATTACTATTAATCTTTCTTTTATGAATTTAAATTGTACAAGTGTTTGGTCCTATAGTAGGAGCACCATCTTAACTGTTCTCCAATGTAGGTTAAGTTAATTTTCCCCCTTAAAATTTATTGAGACATTCTTTGAGAATAGGTTGGCTCGGGGGACTAATGGCAGACTGTTGGGTTGCCAGTAGGGGAATGGGATACCTTGGCTCTTGGAAGTTTGTCTCGGAGATCAAGGTAAGTAATGCAGGCAAGGCAGCTTATTTCAATTGAATCAATTTGAAGTAACTTTGATGAGTATCTTTGAAGAATATCCTTTTGTCATGATTGGTTAAATCTTTATTAAATGTTGAAGGATAATATAAATAATATAAATATAAATATAAAACTTAAACTATGGATTTGAGTCAAGTGTAGTCCAAAATAGCTACATTAAGAATTGTTACATTTTTAAAAAAAACCTCATCTTCCTTTTTACCATGAACTAATATCCTTGTGAGCAGCTGTTTGAAAAATAAATTTTTGTGGATATCTTTTGTTTTTACATTGTCCAAATTTCTGCAAGTATTCTTCACCCTTTTCACTTTCTAGAAAGCTATCCCATATAACAAAGAATATATATTTTTATTAAAGCTTTTTCTTTGCAAAACATGCATAGGTAATTTTTTATCATTGAACCTTGCAAAGCTTTCTGTTACAAAATTTCCCCCCCTAGTTCCCACCCCTCCCCTAGATGGCAGGAATTCTACTACATGTTAATTATATTAAAATACTTGACAAATCAAATATGTGTATACATATTTATACAATTATCTTGCTATGCAAGAAAAGTCGGATTTACAAGAAAAAAAATTGGAGAAAGGAAACACAATGCAAGCAACATCAATAGAGAGCATGAAAATGTTATGTTGTGGTCCACATATCATATCCCTCTCTCTGGGTATATATGGCTTTCTTCATTGAACAATTGGAACTGGTTTGAAACATCTCATTGTTGAAGAGAACCATGTCTTTCAGAATTGATCATCATATAGTATTGTTGCTGCCATGTACATTGATCTCGTTCTGCTCATTTCACTCAACATCAGCTCATGCAAGTCTCTCCAGGCCTCTCTGAAATCATCCTGCTGGTCGTTTCTTACAGAACAATAATATTCCATAACATTCATATACCATAATTTGTTCAGCCATTCTCCAACTGATGGGCATCCCTTCAGTTTCCAGTTTCTAGCCACTACAAAAAAGGGCTGCCACAAACATTCTTGCACATGTGGGTCCCTAACAATGAATATATATATATATATATATATACTTAAATTTTTTTTAGATAGAACTTCAGTAGGTTATTTTTATTTCCTTGCTTGCATGAAACCAAAAATTATCAGATACATTTAAGATGTGAGAAGAATTTAAGCAATCTCCCTTGACCAGCATACTTAATGGAATACCTGGAATAAGCTTATGGGAGGATATAGACAAAAGTCACATAGTTAGGGTGGGTCTACATGGATGAATTGCAATCTTCATCTTTTTTATTTTGAATGCCATTTGTCACATTTATTAAGGACAATATAACTGTGACAGATCTTTGTTGAATTTTCTTTTTTTTTAAATTAAAACTTTTTATTTGCAAAACATATGTATGGGTAATTCTTCAACATTAAC